>APFE031680171.1:180357-191589 GCA_000404065.3 Pinus taeda | reverse complement strand
GTAACATTGAAAGGAACATAATAAAAAATCAAGCTGGTAGTCCTGGTTTTGGGATCCAGTGGGAAATCTCTGTGTATATGTGTTTTATGTGTTATGCTCTCGCATTTTTATTTTTCATGTGATTTAGAATTCGTATGCAGGTAATGTCTGTACGGGGTTAAAACCTACAACCCGCCCATAAAATGGCTGAGCCAATTCTCTCTTCTGCCATTCACTCTCGCGTCATATTCCAAGCATGAATGTTGGATTCAAACCAAAAGAACCAACTAGGGCATCCTGAGGCTAAACCACCTCACCCTCATCAATAGAAACTAGACTTTATCGTAATCCATCCCGGATCACTAGGCCAACACAATAAACATGTAATAACAAACTTTACCATGATCTCCACTAGATCACTAGGCCAAAACAAGCATGGATGCCACTGGATTTCTCCACCTACACTGTGAGGAATTTTCCTGTCTCCTAGTTTCTCAGGCTTTACCACAATCCACGCCGGATCAATAAGCCCTAAACCGAGACCCACTCTCCAGGATTTACTGCATATCCCATCCTGGGATTACTAGGCCTGATGGAGAGCATCCACCTCTAGGCTTTAATCCCGCCATTCACCCGTCGAGGATTCTTAGGCCCACCGAGACAACACAAAATCCGGCTTTACCATAACCCACAGTCTGGTTCAGGGGTTACTAGGCCATGTGTTCTATTATTCGGAGATCTACCTCACTCAGCTTCGAATCCATTCAACAATCCAGCTCATCCGAAACATGAGAACCCCATCACACCATGGTTATTTGGAAATGGCAAGGCTAGGCTGAAAACATTGTCACAACTGGAAAAACCCATGCCATAACAACAAAGAAACACATGCAATAACATGCATGCCAATCTAGCAAGGAAAAGACACATGTAAATCGCTACCTGCCAAGAATCCTGCTGTAACTGTTTGATCCTACTCTTATTTTCTTGCTCCTCCCTTCCTCTTGTATTTTTTTTTCCTTTCTTGATCCAATGCCAAAGTGCTCCAAGAAATTCCAAATGTCCAAGAGTATGAGAAAGAGAGAGAATAGAAGAGAGCTCCACCAAAACTTGTCGAAATCTTGCCAACTAATCCTCATAAGCCTTTTTATAAATTAGGCCTCTATTTTCCTTCATTTTCCTCTTCACATGCAACATGTGACCTTTCACCTTCCTTTTCTCCTAATTTCCTTTATTTTTATAAATAAAATGCCAATAAATGTCTCATGCCTTTCCAAAGATTTTTCCATTGGCTTTGCCAATTTCCTTAGGCATAATAAACCAATGACACCTAAACTGGGATGTTTTTCCCAGCATTCAACTTGGAATACATGTCCCATGACCGCGGTCTTATATATATTTTTTATGGATTTTAAAGTAGGGTTGTTACATAACCCTCCCGCTTGGTAGAACACCGTCCTCATTGTTCAGTGACATCTACAAACCAACGAACCATTGAAAATAAAACATATTTCCCATGGATTGATCTGGATTTAAATAGGAACGCAACAAATTACAGATATAACCATAAATACAAAGATGCAGTAGAAACAACACTTCATTTGATTAATATCAAATACTGAAATATGCTTACAAATAGAATGTAAATGAGACTAGCTCGGGCGATGGTAGCTTATCTATGAGAAGAGATGTGGCGGCTACATGCTTCTAAACTGTGTTACAATGAGGCTCCAAGGCCTATTTATTATTGAGAAACAATGGGAAACCCTAGACATCCAAAAACCTAACCCTAGGAGATGAAGCGCCAAACTATGGTCCCCATTTGGGTAAATTGGTACATCAACTTCTCGGGGTCGTAACTTTGGCATATCATCTCTGTTTGACGTGCACAATACCTCACTAGAAAGATCTATCCGAGGAATATAAAAAAAACGTCATTTAGGGCCTCAAAATAGTAAATTGTGCTACAAATAAGGAAACTGAAAAAGTGAAAGAAACAATGGTGGGGGTCCAAGTGGAATAGGCGGGTGGCCACCAATATCCACCTGGATCATGGAGCTTTATAACACAACTCATTGCAGTATTTACAACGACCATTGCTAAAACATGGCAATCATACCGTTTACTAGATCTTTATAACACAAATCATTACAGTATTTACAATAACACCACATATACTCACATAAACATTTGCTCCACCCAAGAAATATTCATACTATCTATGAAGCTTTATAAATCCAACTCGATACAATATTTACAATAATACACAGATATACACATATGCACATTTTCTCAACCAACAAATAAAAGGATACAATTCCTGCATCCACAACATGGGAATCCAGAACCTCACACCTCCACCCTTAAAGTAATACTAGAATTTACCTCCTTTCGAGGAAGTCCATAATCCACTGTAAGGTCAAATTTGCATCCAATGTCCAATGCTATAATCCTGTGCCACTTTTTCTCACAGTGAACAATCACCGACTTATGGTTCCAAGGTGCACTCCCATTGTGCATTTGATTCCATTTGGAAATGCTAATAACAAAAAAAAATCCATCTTCGACCTTCCCTTCTTTGCTATGTAGTCCCTCGGGCAATCCATCACCCCTTCCATACAATCACTCACATTCCAAGTTCTCTGACATCCCCTATCCCAAGTGATCCATCCCCTGGAAAGGCTTCTTCGCATCCACTATTGGGTACCAATGTCCCACAATGGCCTTGCTCCTGAAGTGCCTTACCAACATATTGTTGCCTGTTCCATTCCCTTTCACTGCTGCTGCTAATTCTTGCATCTGATTTCAACGACCCAATCAGGTATTTTCCATGCTTCCTGTATCAAGCACATAGATTCCATTAGATTTAAAATAAATTGAAATAAATTCACATCATATCTCATTGGTAACTCGTCAATAAGGTACACTTGCAATTCTGTTTATTTCCTGTCACAACAAGTCAAACTAGCATCTTTGACCAAATCATCATGTATAAACACATCACATTAGGTTAGCTCAAAACATAACCATCATATATCAAAATCATAAATCACATATAACCATCATAAACCAGAATCATAGATCACATGTAATCATCATGAACTAGAATCATAAATCATATGCATAATAAAATGAAATAAAATATTGATACTTATCTTTTAAACAATCTTTAGCTTCTACCTTTGTTCTTATTCCGCATGCACAACGGAATGGTTGCCACACTCAACAAACACCCAATTCCTTCTCCTCAACCATGTGCCCATACATATAGTGTGCATCATACACACATGCAACCACACATGACATACAACACCATGCAATACATGCACCTACACCTGACATACCACACATACACCTACACACAGTGTATAACACAACACAATACATACTCCTACATCCGGTGTTCACCACAACACAGTTACTTACACAGAGTACAACACAATGAATACATATGTCATGATATCATGACTACACAATGCACATACATAGTATCGCATGCCCGCAACAGAACATGTATGACATGTGTACAATACCATATGTACACCATGTACATAGTACTATCTGTACAAAGCACCACCTGCACAACATGTACACAACACCACATGTACATCGTACCACCTATATAACATGTACACAATGACAGATGTACACAACATCACATGTACACAACACCATATGCACAACATGTATACGACACCACATGCTCACAACACCACTTGTACAATCATGCACACAACACCATATGTACATAGCACTATATGTACAACATGCACACAACACCATATGTACATAGCACTACATATATTACATGTACATAACACCCTATGTACACATTACTGCATATGCAACGTTTGCACAACACTATCTATACCACTCTGTACATAACATTACATAAACAACATGTACACACACTATATATACACAACACCGCATGTGCATAACATCACAGATGCAACATGTACAACATATACAACATATGCACAACAGTAGTACCATATATCCAAAATCGCACTGTCTCTACCAAACAACCTTTCTTCCAGTGTCTTATCCATGCTTGTCCCAACCTGCCACGGATCTCACTGCTTTCATTCGGTTGATGTATTCCTCAGAGTTACCTGTCATAACATAAACATAGGCATAATACACACATACAATATCAATTCATATCCACATGATATTGACCTTGTATATTTGTCATGACTACTATCCCCACTTGTTTCCCCATAAGGCTAGGAACCCCATCATGCAACTCACCTACATAAACAATCATTCCTCCACAAGAATGATTCTTGACAACCCTGTCAGATGGTGACATAGATACATAGATATATATACATAAACATTAGCATAAAACAATCTTGATCCTGTCAGAAAACGACATACATACACACAGACATATGTATATAAACATCAACCAATCATGATCATAACATAATTACTAGATAACATAAGGTCAAGGTTAAAAAAACTCCCTTTATCTATGAATACTGTGCACAACATTGAGAACAATAGTTCCCAACATAGCCAAGGCATTTGATGCCTCAGATCCATTCACTTCACATTTCCTGTTACCTTTCTCATGATTGTACTCTCATTGTCCATTTACACCAATGGACCGAACTAATCCAACCAATTGTCATATTCTTGCCTTCAATTGCCCTTATATATGCACAAAGATTCATTACACGTTGGGTTTTATTCAGGTCTTCTCGAGCTCCATTAACTTTCCTATTTTCCAACAAAATCCCAAGACTCTCAAACATAAAAAGCAAGAATCAAAATCAACCAAGAATAAAACCATGAAAACCAATAGCAATATGACACCACAAACAAAGTGGTAAGGCCTTGCACTATACATAAAATACACTGCAAATCAAGTGCAAACAATTCGCAAAACACCGAAAGCACAAAAATCTCAACAGACACCATGACTCAATGCCCATGGGTCCCTAGTGCTTCCAAGGGAAATTCAACCTCAGCCTTCTTCAATATTTCATGGCAGTCTCTTTTGCCATGCAATCCCCTGCATCATACTTCCATAACACACAATTGTCAATGCATAAGTAAACATCACAATATACTAGTTATATAACCTTACTGTGCCAAGCACGTTGCCTTGTAGATGAACACATTTGTGCCATGTCTCAAGGGACTCCAATTCTTTGACGAATCTAGCCATAGCAAGAACCAATTTTTATACTTGTTAAATACATATTTATGAATATAACACATATCCTCATAATGTCAGACAAATTCAAGGTTAAGAAGACCTCCTCTATGCAAAGCACTCATTTGTTTGGAATTACGATTTCCAAACATAACCAAAGGAATTTCCACCCAATTCCTTTCTTTTACATTTTCCTTGATTGCAATTGAGTCTTACTATGCACTATCACATCACCCAACTATTAGTTATATAAACACATCAACTATTACCTTGTCAAGCTAATACCAAGCATGTTTCCGTGCAACTACTCACACATGTCAGTGTCACATTCCAAAGATCAATACATCATGTATATTAATTTGAAATCAACCTTTACCAAGTCTAACAACCATGTCATACTCAAGAATCAACTCACACTCCTTAGTCATACTACATATGCTACCACTATCATCTACTTGCACTCAAGTACATATCAACTGTCTCGACACATATGTATTAGTACAACCATCTTAAAACAAGATCAGTTCGGCAAGAGATCTTATTGACACATACTCATATCATTCAAGTAATCAAACATTTAGACAATAGATAGACGACATAATAGACACCAAACACTCAAACACCAAATAGACAACATAGTCAAACATTCAAGCACAAGGTAGACGACATAAGCAAGTTGATACCTTAATGTATCTCAGGGGAGGCTATCTTGTCTACACAATCAATCTAGTTAGCATGATATAAATTCACAATGCATCAGCTCAAACACAAAGAAGATCATGATATTTGCAATAGTTACTAACTAACATGTTTACATCATAAACTCATAAACAATTATCATTCATAGATAATAATCACATCTGCATAGTTCGTATATATTAGTATGACATAACAACATATTAACCCATACCTGAATGTCATAACCCTAACCATCAAGTTACTAGCATATAACAACAATAACATATAACCTAATAATCAAGCTAACTATCATATAACAACAATAAGTTAACCTATGACATACTCATAAACAACATATAACGTAATCATAAAGTTATCCAACATAAAACAACAGTAGCAATGCATACAACTACAAGTTACTATCATTCATGACTATCTTACACATGTGCATATGACTACACTAATCAACTAGCATCTATCATGTATGTAACCATAACATCAATAGAATGAAAAACATGTATATAACCCTAATGCATATAACAATCCATTAACTAACATACTTGCATGCCAAACATACAGTACCTATATGACGATCTTTTCTTACCCCAAAGTCTAGTGCTGCAAGCTTGCTTTGATGATGTGGCCACCCTCCTCCCATATCTACCCAATTAACTGGCCAATCGGGGTAAACATGTGATGAGAGGCTACTATAATACGATTCAGCCTCCTAGGTGTCCTTAAGGAAGTGGAATCGACGGAAACACATCAAACATACCTTCCACATCAACAAGAACACTCCTAGGAGCCATCCCAACCAAACAGGTCTCATGCCCTGGGTCCCACTGAGTTTTTAAGCTATTAAACCTCTAGAACCTCCCATGCTATGGGCATGCCAATGTCTAGAGAGCTCTATATGCTCCCAAAATCCTACATGCTTGTGTCCAAGGATTATTTCCAGCAAACCTCTGCCAGAGTCTGCGAGATTTAAGACACTTTTCAAGCCCAGAATTCCAGCCACTGCCCAAAACTTTCTATAACTTGTAGAATCCATTAAACACATGATGATAAGACTAATAAACGAAAAACTAACTCCAGGACTAGGCCTAACCATCCCCAACCAGCACTGACATTCTGTCAAACACTTGGTATCAATGTAATCTACAGGTCTAGGATACAAGATAGAGCATGAATGATTGAAAACTCTTATTAGACATGACAAGAATGATCACCACCTTCTCCCTTGAATTGTCATGACATCAATTAGGTCTTGCATCTATTATTCTTTCAGTTACAAATAAATACATGAAATAACCATGACAATAACTAGTCATATAACCATGCTTATAACCAACATTAAACCATGAAAATAACAATGATATATCAACCATTAAATCCACATATTAATAAGTACAAAAGTAAGAGAAATTAGCTTTTATTAAACATATGCAAATCCGACTAGGTTTAGGACTTCCACGTACCACCCGAGCGTAGACATGGCTGAACCAAATATTTCTTTCAGCCAGTCACCCCCGTGCCATATTCCAAGCATAAATGTGGGATCTCATGGATAAGCCAATCCAAAAACAACCAAGGGAAGAGATTAAACCACCTCCACCTTTACCAAATCATGATCACACCAAAACCGGTGCTTTGATCATAAAACCAAACTGAACTTGGAATGCCATTCGTAATCTATCACTATCCTTGAGGAATTTTCCATCTCCTTGTCTCTCAGGCTTTACCACAATCTAACCCTGGATCACTAGGCCCTAAAACGATACACCTCCCTCAAGATTTATCATGTATCCCGCCAAAATTGGTCAAGGGATTCCTAGGTGATTTGATAATCACCCTATGAGTGACATCAGTTGAAGATTTATTAAACAAAAGGTATTACAGACTCATGTGTTGGTGTGTGTTCTGTGTTATTTAAGCAATAGATCGATCAGATTGCCAATACACAAACATTTTAAATGGAAAGACAACAGAGAAATACAGCAGGCAACCACAAAGACACAAGCAATTTTAATAAGGAGTTCACCCTATTCTCCAGGGCTACGTCTCCGGTCCAACTTTCAGTGGTGGCCTTGTTTTATTGTGTCTTTAAACATAGAATTACAATACAGGGACTCAATGTAAGTTCTCCTGAAGCAGGTTTTGCTTGGCAGGGTAGTTCTTGGATTCTCCGAGCCACTGGAGTACACAATCTCTTCTTCCCACTAGCTCTGTGACCTTCTGGTCTACAGTGGTAAGAGCCTAACATGGTGCTAAGCCCGGACAGATCCCTCTATGGGGTGGCTCGAATCTCTCAAGCTCGGTGGTGTTCGATGATGCCGCTACGTCAGCTCGGCCCTCTGTCTCTTCCTGCTTTTCTCTTGCTTTACTACCTTCTTCTCTATGTATTCCGTCCTCCTCTAGGGATTATGATCTTTTTCCTTCGTCTCTTAGACCTCACTCTGACTTGACTGTGTATTCTGTCTCTATTCATGGCTTTTAGCCATTCGTTTCCATGTCTATTCGGTTCCTCTTCCGCCTCTGTCGATTCACCTTCTACAGCTGCACTTGGAGTTCCCTGTTCATCGTCAGCATGAACACTCAAGGAGTGGTCACGTGTCCTCCTCTAAATGGCACCAGCATGCTTCGTCGGTTCGTTTCTTTAGTTACGTCATGGATGCGTTCTTCCTCCATCGTGGCGGTTAAACGGATTCCAAATCCCTTTAGAACGCGACTTAATTCCCTATCGATTCTGCTTCCTCCATCGGGGGCAATCTCAGTCGTCCGGTCTGGGCTCCTCCATATCCAACGTCATACGCACGTCCCACGTGGTTGACTTGCTCGACCGATAACGCACGATCAATGACGGTTTTCTCTCACCTCCGCCGCCATGCGTCGATCGTTGAGTGGGATCGCTCCGCTCTCTCCAAAATCGTTTACCATTTGAGGGTGCCTCGATCAATACCCCTGGTTTCTAGAATGCGGGTCCCACCTTTGTCCTTTTAGCACTTTTCGTTTCTCCGCCCGCGGTTCTCCGACTCCCAACGCGACCGAGTGCTTAAGGCTCCTCCATTTCGGCCCTGTTTGCCCAGCGATGCGTGATTAGCGCTAATCGCGCATAAAAAATCACCTCCTTTTCCCGATCTGGGGCTCCCAGGTGCTACTTTGACCTCATGCGCAGTCTCCATGGGCCTCGGTCAGCGCGCATTGACCGAGGTCCTCGTTGTTCCACGCTAGTTGCCATTGCCACTGGTTCAGGGTATTTTTGATTGTTGTTTTTGGAATTTTTAGAGATTCGTCCCGACCTGATACAGTCATGGTTCTTTACCAGTCTTTAATGGATCCAATTCGGATCACGACCTTCCCACTGAAAGAGCTTTTTAGACCACCAAAAGTTGGTTTTCTTCAAGCATTGACTAAGTGAGGAAACTGCTGTCTCACTTGCCCAATCTCAATCCACTTCGCACTGCTCGGCTTCGAACCTTTAAGCCCAATCCTGAGGTATTCCACTTGTCCACTGCGCGTCGTCCTTACCTTCCTGTCAAACACTGTGTCTTCCCGTAATTCATTAAGATATTTAGGTAGCAGGTCATCAATAGAAGGTAATTGAATCTGCTCTTCAGGGTCCTCAATCATTGAAGGTTCAAACAACCTCAAGTAATCTACGTTAACGACTGAGTAGATGTGCATGTAAGCTGGTAGATCAAGGCGAAAAGCATTTTCACCAATCTTCTGAAGTATCCTGAAGGGTCCATACCTGATAGGTTTTAGCTTTTTACTTTCACCTTGCATCATGTCCTTGCTCATATACAGCCAGGCTTGGTCTCCAACTTGAAAACTATGCTCCATCCGATGCTTATGGTGCCTAGCCTTGTACTTGGCCTGGCTCTTTTCTAGTTGTTCCTGTACTGCCTGGTGGATCTCCTGGATCTGTTCAATGAACCTAGTTGCCTTGTCCACATCACTGTGTCTATCAACCACGGTATCTTTACCAAAGACAAAATCCAAAGGAGACCTTGGTATGAAACCAAGACAGATCTCAAAAGGAGATCTCTGTGTAGAAGAGTGTTTGGCTCTATTGTAAGCATGTTGCACATAACACGTGTTCATCCCAAAGCTTAGGATGGTTGCTGCAATATCCTCTCAGTAACTGGATCACTGTCCTGTTAACTACTTCTGTCTGGCCATCTATTTGTGGATGAAAAGCTGTGCTTTTCTTCAATTTTGTGTCCACTAGTTCCCATAGACTCAACCAAAACTTCCCCACAAATCAGGTGTCTCGATCGGATACAATAGAAGTGGGTAATCCAAAATGAACCCATATATGTTCGAAGAACAATTTTGCAGTTTGTTCAGCTGTAATCTGTTTACTACAGGGTATCAAAATACACATTTTGCTGAACCTATCCACAACAACATATAAATAATCATGACCTTTCCTAGATTTAGGTAGTCCTCCAACAAAATCCATGGAAATACTTTCCCAAGGGTGAGAAGGAACTGGCAATGGAGTGTACAAGCCTAGTTTTCTGTTGTTGGGCTTGCTTTTCGCACACATAGCACATCCTTTTACATATCTAGAAACTGTCTCACTCATTCTCAGCCAATAACAAAACCTTTGCAGCTGTGCAACTGTTTTACTTACCCGAAAGTGACCTGATATTAGAGAAGTGTGTGCTTCCCTAATTATCTTTACTCTCTCAGTTTGTGGAATGCAGAGTTTCCCACAATGATATAGGAGTCAGTCCTTCATGTGATAGTCCAATTCTTCTATTCTTTTGCCTTGACTCAAAGTTGCATGTACATCTTTAAAGTCCATGTCCTGAGCATACTGTTCTATGTAGCTTTCATGCAACACAAAATTATGCTTAAGTATGGTAGATGCATTTATAATGGGTCTAGATAACATGTCTGCGACCTTGTTATGTATGCCCTTTTTATATATGATGACTAAATGAAACTGTTGTAGGAAACCCATCCATCTGTAATGTCTTGATTGCTGCAACTTAGTTTGGGAGTGTAGGTATTGAAGTGGATGATGATTAGTATGTATTACTGTTTCTTTGCCCATTAAGTAATGTTTCCACTTTTTCACACTATGAACTAATGCATACAATTCTTTATCATAAGTAGGATAGTTAACTACTGCAGGATTAAAAGTCTCAGAATGATAACACATGGGTTTACTGTGCTGTGCCAACACTGCTCCCATGGCATAGTCACTGGCATCAGTTTGGATCTCAAATGGTCTTTGTAGATTTGGCAATGCTAGTACCAGTGTTGTACTAATATTTTCTTTCAAGGTGTCGAAGGCTTTCTGCTGTTTGCCTCCCCATTGAAACACCTTGTTCAATCCTGTCAAGGCATGTAAGGGAGCTGCAATTGAGGAAAAATTTGAAATGAACTTCCTCCAA
>APFE031680171.1:128747-163530 GCA_000404065.3 Pinus taeda | reverse complement strand
TCATCTTGTCCTGAATATAAACCACACTGGCTAGGTCAACCAAATCTTCTCAATATAATTTTTTTCCGAAAATTTTTCATTAACCGCTAAATATACTTTTAATTAAAATATAAATAATTTTATTAAAAACCGCTTTGCAATTTGCAATTTTTCCATAATTTTTTCTCCAAACCCATTTTATCCCTAACATCTCTTTAATTGAATAAGAAAACATATAAAATTGATAACCTTATAATAAAATAAACCTTCCTATAGTTGAATGTATCAAGACAATACGATAAAATTGATAACCTCATATTAATATTTGGAGTTTTTGATATTGTCCATGGATGTTTCTTTTACTTTTGTGGCATCCAAATATTAACATTTAAAATTGAAAAAAATGTTATATATATTATATACAAGTCACTGTCAGTAAAAGCAATGAACGAAGCTGCTCCATCAGTGCTAGTGCCGTAGGATTTTGTTACACCTTTACAAAACGGACAAAATGCTTTTGGCACAATTTCAAAGAGTTTGTTAAGAATAAAATCAAAACTGAATTATTCGCTTTCAAAGAAAATAATGAAAGGGCGAAATTATTCATATACTAAAGTAAATATCTATAAATATTATGATATTATTATAATTAATAATAAATAAGGCATAGTCCTATAGGAAGTAGATTTAGATTTCGGGTATTCGTGGGTTGGTTAAATAAAATGTAATATTTTTATTGATTTTGTTTTTTAATTATATTAATAAAAATATGTTTTTTGTTTTGTTTTGTTTTTAAATAAATGTCAATTTTTTTTAATAATGATCTGTTAGATATCGTTTTAGGGTTATTGGAAGTTAAATTCGTTGTATTCATTGTTGGTTAAATAAAATTGTGATATTTTTCATTGATTTTGTTTTTTTAAATTTATATAGTTAAAAATAGGTTTTGTTTTGTTTTGTTTTTTAAATAAATGTCATTTTTTTATAATGATTTGTTAGCTATTGTTTTATGGTTATAGGAAGTTAGATTCGTTGTATTCTTTATTGGTTAAATAAAATTGTAATATTTTTTATTGATTTTGTTTTTTAAATTTATATAGTTAAAAATATGTTTTTGTTTTGTTTTGTTTTTTTAAAGAAATGTCATTTTTTTAATAATGATTTGTTAGATATCGTTTTATGGTTATAGGAAGTTAAATTCGTTGTTGGTTCAGTAAAATTGTGATATTTTTCATTGATTTTGTTTTTTAAATTTATATAGTTAAAAAAATGTTTTTGTTTTGTTTTGTTTTTTTAAATAAATGTCATTTTTTTAATAATGATTTGTTAGACATCCTTTTTATGGTTATAGGAAGTTAGATTCGTTGTATTAGTTGTTGGTTAAATAAAATTGTGATATTTTTCATTGATTTTGTTTTTTAAATTTATATAGTTAAAAATATGTTTTTGTTTTGTTTTGTTTTTTTAAAGAAATGTCAATTTTTTAATAATGATTTGTTAGATATCGTTTTATGGTTATAGTTAGTTAGATTTGTTGTATTCATTGTTGGTTAAATAAAACTGTGATATTTTTCATTGATTTTGTTTTCAAATTTATATAACTAAAAAATATATTTTGTTTTGTTTTGTTTTTTTTTAAATAAAAATCATTTTTTTTAATAACAATTTTTTCACATGTGGAAAAATATAGGCTTATTCATTAAGCATTTAACTTATATAGTTATGTTAATTATATTTTTTTTTGCTTAACTTTATATAGTTATGTTAATTATATTTTTTTAACTTATATGGTTATGTTAATTATAATTTTTTTAAATTTTAATAGTGATAAAATAGACATTTATTATACTACGAATAAGGAAATCTTTTAAACCAATTTTATGTCTTAGTTAACTATTTCTTTTAAAATTAGATAGTTTTTATTATTTTATGATAAAGGTTGTAAGGTCAAATGCTATTGGTGACAATACAACATCCTCTCTTTTATAAGTGGCATGTTCAAGCATTTCTCAAAAAGATTAATACGTAATAAAATGATTATGTTTGGCTATGTTGACTATATTGATCATAATTGATGGTGTTAGTTATATTGAACTATATTCATGGTATTAATCATAATTCATGAGGGTGTTAACATATAGTCCATATCAATGATGGTCTATATATTTATTTATTGTTGTCGGATCATATTTTTGGTATTAACTATAAGCCATGGTTAATCATTTTGAGTATAATTTATCATATAAATATTATATTAAAATTATTTAATGTTGATATATTTATTTGATATATTTAGATATTTTTATAAAATAATATACAATTAAATATTTTTAAAATATAGTTTAATTTTTTTTCATTAAAAATTAAAATGATACAAAAATAATTAATAAAAGTAGAGATAAAGCTAAGTCATATCGACCAAAAATTCTCCAGCTGGACCTTTCAAGTTTTAAACTCTCAAGGACGATTAGTCCTTTTGAAAGTTGTTCTGCAGGCCATTCCGATTCACCAACTCTCGGCCTTCTAGCCTCCCGTAACATATACAAAGATCTCATAGGAAAATTCTGGAGGTTCCTATGGTCAGGTTCGCAGATAGGTCGAAAATGGGCCCTGGTTGCATGAGACAAATTATGTAAACCAAAGGTCTACAGTGGCCTTAGTTTGAAGGACCTAGAAATTTTATCTCAAACCCTCAGCACTAAATTCTGGTGGCAATGGATGCAAGGTGGGTAGGAGATTTGGAAGGAGGCGTGGTCGTCTAAATATGGCTTAGATGGTTGGCAGGAGACCCTAGAAGCCCATACTAACCTGTTGAGTGGATCCTCAATCTGGAATAGGGCAGAAGACAACCGAGCGTTGATTCAAGACCATGGCATTTGGGAGATAAGAAATGGAAGAAAAGCTAGATTTTAGGAGGATGGCTAGATGTAGCACCCTAGACTCAGTTTGGAGGACAGTTTGTGGGAAATTCAAGCCCTCACCACCCACCTGGGCGCAAAAAAGGTTAGAGATTTTTGGCAAGAGTCCACTGAATCATCGAAGTGGAGATTTTGGAAACCTCCGGATCTTTGGCCAGTTCAGGATCTGCCTTTGGATTGGGAAGCCCTTACCTTGATCCTGCGGCAACGCCCCATTCTGAACAGTGGTGAACTAGACAAACTTTGTTGGTGGCACCTCCAAAAAGGTATGTTCTCTCTTAAAGAAGCCTATTCAATTCTTTCCAATTCTTCTGACCAGGCTCCTGGCCCATTATGGAAAAGAATATGATACTCAAAGTTGTGGACCAAGATTTCTTTCTTTCTTTGGCTTATCCGGCATGGTAAGCTCCTCACATGGGATAAAATCAGGAAAAAAAGCTTCTGTGCCCCTCTTGTCGCCTTTTATGCACTAGGGAGGAGGAATCA
The DNA here is from genome assembly GCA_000404065.3 of Pinus taeda. Lineage (NCBI taxonomy): Eukaryota > Viridiplantae > Streptophyta > Pinopsida > Pinales > Pinaceae > Pinus > Pinus taeda. The sequence continues at coordinate 160,147 of APFE031680171.1, read as the reverse complement.
ACTGATCACTTACTAAACTTTTGTTTTAAATCAAGGGAAATTTGGGACCGATATGCTATATTATTCAGAGTAAGCGATCGATCGAACAATAGCTTAAAGGAATCTTTAGAGAAGTGGCGATGGGTGCTCTTCTGAAACCCCATTGTCAGCAGAGCATGGTGCATCTCACAGGAATTTGTTCTTTATAATATTTGGAAAGCAAGGAATATAATAGTATTCCATTCAGAGAACATCTAGATCGACCAAGTCTATAAAATGGTGATGAGTAATACTAAAGAAACTATTTCAATCTCTCGTTGGTTGAATGAAGATTGGAAGGTGACAGATAGGGAACGAGAAATCTTAATTGCGCTCGACCTGAATTCGACCCTCTCCATCCCTTGGCCTACAAGCCCAAGTGATCTTAAAGCTCGCTCCCCAAATGTTTTCAATAGCTCACCACAGGGATTCCTAACACTGAACTTTGATGGAGCCTCCAAGGGAAACCCGGGTCCATTTGGCCTAGGGGGATTGTAACAACAAAGGGAAACCTGTGAAAATTTATGCAGCCTCATGCGGAAACACCACCAATAATGTAGAAAAGTTTCTTGCTCTAGAAAAAGGACTACAAGTTGCAGCGAATATGGGGGTGGCTAAGCTGTAGGTCACGGGGGACTCTTAAATAACGATCACCATGCTAAAAAAATTGATAAATGGGTCCCTTATAAACTGGGTGATTAAGAGTTGGAGGTTGGAACTCATCGGTGAACATATTCTCTCAAGGATCACTTCTTTTGAATATATAATTACGGAGCATGTTGAACAAGAGGGCAATAAGGCGGCAGACAAGATTACTAATTGGGGTTATGATCATCAGGACCAGGAACTCATAAGGGACTGCCCTCCTCCCATGCAGGATATATCCATGGAAGATCTGAGTAGGATCGTGGCCTTGGAGGAGGCCTCCCTGACGGGGTTCAGGAAAAAAGAGGAGGATGTTCCCCAGGGAACATTTGGGCGCTTATGGTAAGCACGTGGCTACAAGATGACAGACTAGCCTCACGACCCTCCCATATTACCTTGAGTACCAGAGACAATAAATACTGACGTGGGAAACCTTAAGTCACATTGGGTCTTTTGGAGGGTGGTGGGGGTGTTCACTGGTCATTCTGCAACGGAGAGAGTTTTGGAGCTTGTGTGTGGAGTACTAGGAGAAGAGGACGGTGTTGTAGAGGTGCTCTGGGCTGACTGAAGGTTCGACATTGTCGTAGAAGGTTTTGCCCCTGCTGGTGGGTGTGGGTAGTTGTCAATTGCCAAATTGGGCTTGGCAAGAGAAAGTTTGCAAGGAACATGGTGTCTGAGCATTTGATGGGGGTGGTTTGTTGTGGCTTCTAGTTTGTTTGGTGCATTTCAATCCAGGCTGGTTACGACTTTGCCTTTGGTGGATTGTGATTATTAAATTGTGCCTCCCAAGTGAGTTCACAAGGTCCTGGGTTGTGGGGTGGTGCCATTGGCGATCCTGTCGTGGGTTTTGGTTTGCTGAAATTGTGAGGGGTCGCTTCAAGGGGGGTGTATACTGCTGGTTCGAGGTGGGAAATCACTTTGTAAGTTATGGGTGCCCGACGTCAGAGGGAGAGGAGGTTTAGTTGGGGTTGGTGGTCTTGACCCTATGTGGATTGTTTGGGAGCTATTCAAAGGGTGGTATTTGTCTCATGTAGGTGGTGTCGGGGTTTCAATCATGCGACTGGTTCTTTGCTCAGGGCATTCCTCAGCTAAGGTGCCATCTAATTCGGGAAGGCTAGGCGTGGCTAAGTCCCAGCCTTGGCTCGAGCTAGTGTCTAGCAGCGGTGGTATAGAATTTCCCACTGTAGATCACCTGATAATGCAATATACTAAAGCAAAATACTTGATCTACTTCTACAAACAAACTTGCGGAAGCTTAATCAATTTTGAGCAAGATCAAATAGAACACATATAACAGATGAAGAAGAAATCATACACATGAAACACAGAAGAATACTTTGGGGAAAGCCTCAGCTAAAAACCCTGATCTCCGTATTATCATACAAGTGGAAATATGTCTGGATTACACAAAGCCTTAGCTCGGAAGCTATCCATCTCTCAATACAATCCCTCTGCTGCTCATAGATAGTCAAAGGCTTCTCAAAAACCTTCTCCTCTTCCCTCCAAGCCTCCTATTTCCTTGCGAAGTTTCTCCTGCGTCCTCTAGCTACAATCTGTATGATAATCCTCTCACACACAACACTAACCTTTGAAATAACTACACAATCCTGAAGGAGATAATTCCTTCTGCATGGATGAGTTTCCTATATAGGAAAATTCCTCCAACTGATAGTACATTGTCCCTTCCTTTAGTCTCAACTGGGTCTTTCTCTGAATTGACATGCATGAGTTATTTATGAGAGAATATTCAATTATCTGTAGAACTCTAGTTGCATGCATGCATGCATTAATTGACTGAACTCACAATTAGTTCCTCCAACTGTTTGGAACTAATTTAACTGGACTTAACTCAGTTAACTGAGCTAACTAATTACAACTCAAATACAACTCATCCTTATCTCCTTAATTAAGGGATAACTTCCTCAATCAAAGGGATAACTGTTGAATGTCTTCACAAAGACTTCATGTTTGATTTTCTCCAACTAATTAGCTCAAGATGAATTAATTAATTATTAATCAAACAGTTGCTAAGAACAAATTCGAATTTTACTTCTCAATTTTAGCTCAGGGACTAACTAAAATTAGAATCCATCCTGAAATGCTATTTATAGCAATGCTATTTTTAGCACTTCCATTTTTCATTCCTTGTTGCTATGTCCAACACTAGTACCCGAACTACTATTTATAACATTTCTATTTTTAGCTTTTCTTGTTGCCATTTTCAACACTCCCTCTCAACAAGAAAGGCATTCAACTTGAACCCGATCCTGAACCTTTGGAATGTTCTGCATGCAACACTTCTCCCAAGTGTTGTTGCTCCAACAACTCTAGAAACAAAAAATCTCCCAACTGACCTGCCTGTTGGACTAGAAACATCCTCTGATGTTGAAGCTTCCTCTGCCGCTGACAAGTGCTCCCTCTATGACCTCTGAGCTGTTGCAACACTCCATGCATCTCACACCGTTGCACACCTCTTTGTGCCATCCTGCACTGGTGCAACACTCCTATGCCTCTCGCTTTGCTGCAACCTGCTAGATCTACGTTGTCTTGGGACTCTTGCACTATAGCTCTCTCTGCCGCTCCATCCACATCCGTCTCTATCCACTCAGCCAGTCCCGCTACTGCTCGTCGGGGCTCCCATAGCAAGGTCTAATCTAAGAGGTTGGGTATTTCAATGATCCTGCCCCTATTCCAGCCTTCTTGAGACTGTCAATCCACATCGCCCCACCTCTGACCTAAAGGTATGGAAGCATGTGATCCCTCTACCCACTTGGCTTGAAATTCCCCCTAGTGGAGGTCTCTGCATGAGTATATGTCTCTACTTGATCTCCTCTCGGCTTCTCTAGTTATGGCTACTCCACAACCTCCTGATGCTGCTTCACCAATTGTGGCTCCTCCACAATTGTCTAAGACTTCTTCTAGCACTGCATGTTGAGAGGTAATTTACTCTCCGTCTCAACCACCAAGTATCTAACATTTTCCTTGCTCCTCAAGGCTTTGCATGCATCTTGAACCTCAAGAGAATACAAGTTCTTGACTCGTGAACTGATCTGCTTCACTTGTCTAGTGGTGATGTGTCGAAGGAAAACCTTTCCCTTACTGAAGACTACATCATAGCCTTTGTCTTCCAGCATTGTGATCGACACCAAATTTTTCCTCAGTCCTGGTACATACTTGACATAGGTCAAGGTAATGCGAGCTCCATGCTCCCTCTGAAAAACATCCATGCCTACACTTGAGACATTATACTTTTCATCATTACCCATCTCTATTAGTATCTAGAGATCTTTCTCCTCCAAGGTACTGAACAAACTCTTGTCGCCGGTCATGTGGAAAGAAGCTCCACTGTCAAGAAACCAACCACATCCCACCATGGATGAAACCATGCATGCGAAGAGTGTGAAATCCAACTCGAAATGTGAGGCCAGTGCCTCACCTTCTGATCCTTCCAAGGATCCCTTCTTGGATTTCTTCAGTGGACAATTTGTAGCAAAATGGCCCACCTCATGACAATGAAAGCATCACACTTTCGATTTGTCAAACTTCTTCCCACCATGGAAAGAATTGGATTTGGGATGAGAATCCTTCTCCTTCCCTTTCTTTTCCTTACTCGCTAAGGCACAATTTTCTTCATCCTCCTTGGATAAAGAAGATCCATCTCTGGTGCTTCTCCGTATCTCCTCCTGCATCAGATCCGACCAAAGTCGCTCCCAATCTGGCAGTTTTTCTCTTCCATTGACTGAGTCTAGGTAGCTATGCCAGCTCTTAGGAAGACCGAGGAGTGCAAGACTCACCATGTCATGATCGGCTGTTGTGATCCCTACACTTCCAAGCTCATCCCTGTAGGTGGTAAGCTTGTTCAAATATGTAGAGATCATGTCGCCCTTTTCACACTTGATTTTTCGAAGCTTGTCTTTCAGCGCCAACTTCCTCTAATCATTGCTATTCTGATATAGATCTTTCAATGTTTTCCACATTGAAAATGGTGTCTCCTTCCCATGGAGGCTCGAGACAATGTGGTCTCGAAATCCCTCTAGGAGGATTCTCCTTAATCTAGTCACACATTTCTTCCATTCCACCAATTCTGTAGCATCAGCTGCTACCGGCTTGGGGACTTGTTGATCAATGAAGTCCTTTATACCGTTATCCTCTAATATTTCTTCCATCTGATCCTTCCAGGCTATATAATTCGAGTTGCTATCAAGGGCATACTCGAGTCTTAAACCGTTGAACACCATTGGTGAAATTGAGATGTGATAAGAACTCGATTTCTATATTAAGGAACCTCAAACTTCAAACATCTCCCTTCTTGTATATTGTTCTTCACTTTGATCACCTTTGCTCCGATACCATGTAGAATTTCCCACTGTAGATCACCTGATAATGCAATATAATAAAGCAAAATACTTGATCTACTTCTAAAAACAAACTCGCGGAAGCTTAATTGATTTTGAGCAAGATCAAATAGAACACATATAACAGATGAAGAAGAAATCATACACATGAAACACAGAAGAATACTTTGGGGAAAGCCTCAGCTAAAAACCTCGATCTCTATTTTATCATACAAATGGAAATATGTCCGGATTACACAAAGCCTTAGCTCAGAAGCTATCCAGATCTCAGTACAATCCCTCTGCTACTCATAGATAGTCAAAGGCTTCTCACAAACCTTCTCCTCTACCCTCCAAGCCTCCTATTTCCTTGTGCATTTTCTCCTGGGTCCTCCAACTGCAACCTGTGTGATAATCCTCTCAAACACAACACCGACCTCTGAAATAACTGCATAATCCTGAAGGAGATAATTCCTTCTGCATGGATGAGTTTCCTATATAGGAAAATTCCTCCAACTGATAGTACACTGTCCCTTCCTTTAATCTCAACTGGGTCTTTCTTTGAACTGACATACATGAGTTATTTATGAGAGAATATTCAGTTATCTAGAGAACACTAGTTTCATGCTTGCATGCATTAACTGGCTAAATTCACAATTAGTTCCTCCAACTGTTTGGAACTAATTTAACTGGAGTTAACTCAGTTAACTAAGCTAACTAATTACAACTCAAATACAACTCATCCTTATCTCCTTAATTAAGGGATAACTTCCTCAATCAAAGGGGTAACTGTTGCATGTCTTCACAAAGACTTCATGTTTGATTTTCTCCAACTAATTAACTCAAGATGAATTAATTAATTATTAATCAAACAGTTGCTAAGAACAAATTCGAATTTTACTTCTCAATTTTAGTTCAGGGACTAACTAAAATTGGAATCCATCCTAAAATGCTATTTATAGCAATGTTATTTTTAGCACTTCCATTTTTCATTGCTTGTTGCTATGTCCAACACTGGTACTCGAACTATTATTTATAGCAATGCTATTTTTAGCATTTCTTGTTGCCACTTTCAATAGGTGGAGGGACTCTAGAAGGTCTAAGTGCAGACGGTTCAATTCCCACAGCTTCAGGAGGTAGAGGTAGTGACCGATCGGGGCGTTCTAAATGCACGAGGTAAAGAGCTTGAGGTGGTAGACGCAAGGGCTCAGCTGGGAGTCGGGGCCACTTCGCTTCACCCATTATGCAGTGAGGAGGTTCAGTTCGTCGTGGTGGTTCCGGGCGTCGTGTGTGAGTGCGTCAGGGTGGCCGCGGTTAGCGACAAGGCTGCCTCATGGAGCATTGTTGAGATGTGGGTTAATCAATTCTGGACCGTCTGGAGAATTTAGAGCGAGTCAGACAGGAGGAGAATGTAAAATTGATACAACTCTGAACAAAATACATTATTTCCAATGTCATACCCGAGAGCGTGTTGTGGTGGTCTAGCGTGGCCATAATTTTCTATCAGCGAAGGTCGAGAAACTAGAGGCCTAGATGGCCTATTTTGAGGAGCATGTCCAATGCTCCTTTCATCGTCCGCCACCTCCTGGTACAACTCCGGACAACCCAACTTTCATCACCTCTGACGACTAGCAAGAAAACAAGTGTTTTATATGATTTGTCTATTTACTGGGGCATATGGCCTTTGAAATTGTGGACTGTGTCTCTCTTTGTTTTTTTGTTTCATTATCATATGCTGTCAGCGGTAGTCAACAAACCTAGTTGAGGTGAGACTACTTGAGTTTTTTATTTTATGTATTTCCTTTTGAAACTATGAATAAAATTTGACTTACAAAAAAAAATAGAGATAAAAATCATAAACAAACACCTTGAAATCTATTTATATGCACTTATTGCCATGATTAAGTTTATGTAAACACATAATTTGAATCTTAGAACCACCTTAATAATTTGAGATTCAATTTGTCCATCGTGCCTTGGATAGACGATGATCAGGTGCTCTATTAAGGCACTCCTTGATGTTAAGTCACCAGTTCAATTCCTCGCCCCGATCGGGGTGATATATTGGACATGATGATGTAGTCCCACCAATCTTACAAAAAAAAATAATTTGAGATTCAATTTATGTTGTGTTGGATAGACGATGATTAGGTGCTCTGTTAAGGCACTCCTTGATGTTAAGTCACTGCTTCAATTCCTCGCCCCGATCAGGGTGATATATTGGACATGATGATGTAGTCCCACCAAGCTTACAAAAAAAAAAGAATCTAAGATTCAATTTATGTTGTGTTTTGTTCTGGAAAGGAATTAGAATGAACATTTATATCATTACACTTTTGGATGATCTCGTATATGGTTAAAAGTTTTTTTTTTTTTTTTTTTTGGTGTAAGATTGGTAGTTCTCCCTTTTCTATTAATATTTTATAAACCTATAGTCATTGGTTTTCAAAATTATGCTGGTGGCCTCAACCTGCCCACAGGAAACCAGGTCTGTTGGCCACCTATCTGCATCAAATGCTGTCCAAAATTTAAACAAAGTAATTCTTATTATCTAGGCTACATTGGCTACCTTATCTTCTATATGCTTCATGCTTAAAAATTGAATGCTAACCAACATAAAAACAAAGTTTAACTAATTGGACTGCTTCATTCATTTGAGGAATCAACTGGGGTCGGGGATTTCATACTCGACCAAGGTACTTCACTTTGCATCATAGTCTGGAGATGCTGTTCAATTCTATTCATGCAGAGGTTGTTATGACACTGCTGCATTTGGACTGACTGAATCTCCTTCTGGAGATCCTTTAGGCTTGGCTCTGCTGGTATGTCCTCTTCTGGTTCTTCTCTTTCCTTGTAAGTGGTCATTGCTTTATCCAGGATGTTTTTCATAACCCAATATTGTTGGATGGTCTGCCAAAACAATGTTTGGCAACCTCGGGTATTGCATGGATCCTTAATTATTGTCTCCCATTCTTCTTCCTGAATCTCTTCATTCCCGATGTTGGCATTTAACTCTCTTTCCCATTCATAAATAATTGCTTTCACTTCAGCCGAGGTTCCTACACAATAGGCATTTATGAGATTCTGCATGCTTTCCTATCCTGTTTTCCTTCCTCTTTTCCTTGGAGGTTTGCCCGCGGATGGCTCCAAGCCTTTCATTTTTTTCTCTATCTTTCCTATTCTCATGTTCCCTTTGCTTCCCTATTGTTTGCATTCCTCAGCCATCTTTGTCTTCTCGCTGCTACTACTGCTCTTGCACTCTTGGACCGGGGCCTTGTGAGCATTGGCTTATGCAAGTTCCCTTCTGTCGGAGCCTTCTGAACATTGGCATTTATGCTACCCATAATGTAAACTAGAATTAAGACATTATAAGCCAGAATGAAGTTATCCTTAGTATACAAATAATATTTTATGATTTGGGATTTTGTATATGTTCTGTCGAATTTCCCCGTGTTCATGCTTTGTTTCATGGTCTGAGAATCGGCCTTATTCCTTCCTGAATTCCCAACATTCTTCCCTGCAGTTTCAGGTTGAGACTGCTCTGGTACAATCTCTTTCCTCCAATCTATGCCATCTCTGCTGCTCATTCCCCAGATGACTCATAGGTGCCCCTCTCTACCCTCATAGGTTGGCAAGATAGGGAAAGTTCCTCCGTCTTCAGGGTTGCTACACTTTGGCAATTGGTTTGCCCCCCTAACCGAATCCCTCAAGACCTCCTTGAGCCTCAAGAATCCTATGCTACCAACCCTGCCATCGGGACTCCCATAAGTCTTTCTCTCTTGGTTTTCTCTGCCCCAAGGAGTAAGAAATTTCTTTATCCTATCCCACAAATCTAAAGTTCTGACTCGAGGCAACAAGGTTCCTGACCTTCTTCAGGAAATACCCCCGATGATTCTTAGCCAAATCCGGGTTTGGCCTTTCTCCCCTCCCTAGTCGAGGGACCAGTTGCTTCTCCAGCTTCTCCCAACCAATTCCAGGCCTTGCTTTGACCCTAATATAAAGGGGTGTGCCCAGTCAAGCAGGCCAGAGGTTGCACCAGGGTTTGGTTGTGCACCATGCCTTTTTTTCCCTCCCACCCAATCCAAATAACCTTCCTTAAATGCCATAAAAAATTCCTCATACATATATAGAGAAATACACTCAAGATGACTCTACTTTCTGAGTCAATTTGGCTTGACAGTCTCCTTCTGCCCTAGGACCTTTCAACCTTCACATGAGGTTCAATTTTCCATTCCCCTCTGCCCCAGATAGCTATTAGGTCTACCCCGCCCTAGGTTGACAAACCAATAACCCAAGGGATCCTTCTACAGAACTCATTACTTTTCTTCTTACAATCGAAATTCTTCTCAATTTCCAATTCATTATTTCCTTACCGACGCAGGGGAGGGCTGGAGGCACATACCGGGTTTTACAAGAGAAGGTCGGATGCTGGTCAACATCCCCCAACTCTCGACGCTTGCCAACTCCGACTGCACGTTCAACCTCCGCTTCCTGCATGCAAATTCCCATCAACCTTGCCACCTTTTCCTTTAATATTCTCTCCCACCTACCCATCCTCACTCCCAAGGTACCCTCCACTTACTTTGCTCTGGTGACCACCTCTGTTTCCTTCACGCGTGGGTCTCGAATTAAGTGCCCACTGAACTCCCATTTATTGTCTATCATCATCACCTTCCTACTTCCGGCTGCTCCTGCCGCCCTGTATTTCCCAGTTCTACACATATGCTTGCCAGTGCCCCTGCCATCTGTCCTGCCTCTCTTACCTCTGCTTTCCATTGCTCGCCACACCTTGATTGGGGGTTCTCTCCTTTTTCGTTATCTATTCCTACGATTTCCATAAGACTACTCATTCCTTCTGTTCGACTTAAGTCATCGCCCCTTATATCAAGGTTGCTGCCGATTTTTCCACATCCCCAATTGGCTAGGCAGTCTGCAGCCACATTCCCTGATCTTCAAACATGTGTCAAAACGATATAGTCTATCCTTTGTATTAGATGTCTTATATCTTGTACCAACCTTTCCGTCCTCCAACTTTGGCTTATATTCTTCCATCTGGTTCCTTGCTAAATTTTTTTCACTAAGTCAATTACTAGTCTCAAGTCTGCTTCCACCTCTAGTTTCTGGAAATTTTATCTCCAAGCTATTTCTAACCCCCACTTTAGCGCATAGATCTATACTTCGTTGTTACTCGCTATTCCATAATCCATAGCATACAATCGAATGGTATTGCCTTGATGGTCTCTGAACACCCCTCCTGAACCTGTAGCCCCCAGATTCCCTTTAGCTGCACCATCAAAGTTTAGTTTTATGAACTCTTACTAGGGAAACACGAAAAGGGTTAGGGAATCACAGGGCGTAGGTTTCTGTTTCCATGAATTGGCCATCAACATGCTTGGATTTAGGCTTAAACTTTCCATTATACGACATTCCTGTGGAGTGGATTCCCAATTCTATGGGTAACAGTTCTCAACAAGAATTGCTTCTTGAATGTTTTGTACTATCATTCCCCATAAATCTACTATTTTTCTCTTTTCCCCTTTAAAAATTCTTTGGTTCCTTTTCTTCCACACGGCCCAAAGCAAGAATCCAAGGGATATCTTCCAGGCTTGGTTCAAGATGGGATTCTAGTAAGGCTTCCTTCTCCATTTTTCCATTTTTGTTTTCGTGCTTGAATGATCCTTGTCTCTATGACTGAATAGTTGTTTGTGATGTTGCCATAGAACTTCACTGTAACTGCAAGAATTTAATAAGTGTTTCATCGATTCCGTTTTCCTTTCACATATGCAGCAGACCGATGGTCCTTGCATCCCCCTTACCTGTAATTGATCCCATGTTAGTGCTCTGTTGTGCAGGACCACCCATAGGAAGAAGGCTATTTTGGGCCACAATTTATCCTTCCATATTCGTTCCCATATGGGTAACCCTTGTTGTTGATGTTGTGCTTCTTGCAGATAGTATCCTTCTTGGATGGTGAACATCCCTTTTATTCGATATCCCCACCTTATTATGTCTGGTCCTTTCACTATCGCTATTCTTCAGGACTCGATCTCCTTCTTGTAGGTTGCCCATTGAATCGACTCTGGTGCACCAGGCCAATCTGACTTCCTCTTCTATTTTCTCCATTGTTCCCTTGTATCCGGTTCCAATAGTTTTTCACTGGCTAATTTGATGGGTTGTTTGTATATAGGAATAGATCCGCTAGGTCTGGCCTACTGAATAATTTCTCTTTCTGCTACCATGCGTCTTGCCAGAATCTAGCTTTATCTCCTCCTTTGATTTCCTATAATATATGATTTCTTATTAGTTCTCTATTTTTAGATGCCAGATTCCATATAGCCGACCCCTTTATGTTTTCCTGGACTTGTAATATTCCTTCTATCGATCTTCACATTCCATATTTTCTTCCCCATATTTCTTTCCATAGGTTTGTTCCTCCCTGAATCCATCTCCACCATAACTTAGCCCCCATTACCTAGTTTAGAATATACAGGTCTTAGAGTCCGAGCCTACCCGCTTTGTTGGTTTACTTAGCCAGTTCCAAGATAACAATGCCCATTTTTCTACTGTGTGGCCCTTGCCACATGCATTTCTTGAAGATTTTGATCATTCAATTGCATACAGTTTTAGGGACAACTTGGCTTGATAATTGGTATATCAGGATTGACTAAAGCACTACTTTTAGTAGTATGACTCTACTCGACATATTTAGAGTCCTGAATGTCCAGTTCTGAAGCCTCCTTGGGATTTTTGCCACAAGTGATTTCCAGTTTGCCACTCTGATCGGGTGTAGACTTAGCGGGATCCCCAGATATTTCAAGGGAAGGTTTCCTATATGAAAGCCCATTGTTATCGCCAGGAAAGATTGGGATAGGGTTGTTGTATTAAAGAAGAAGATATCTGACTTCTCTTTGTTGATATGCATTCTTGAAGCATTCGTGAAATTGTGCAAGATGTCTATCAGGACTCTAGCTTCCTTGCGGGTTGCTTGCCCAAACATCATTATGTCATCAAAAAATTGTTGATGTGTTAATGGCACATCATTTCCCCACATTTGCAGGCCTTTAAATTGACCTCCTTGTACCTTTTCTTTTACATATCTTCCTAATCCTTTAGCTGCCAATATGAACAAGAAAGGGGACATAAGGTCTCCTTGTCTTAACCCCCTTGTTGCATTAAATGCCCGAGTTTGAGCTCCATTCAGGAGGATTGAAAACACAGGGGTTGATATCATATAATAGATCCAGAGTATCCATCTGGGATTGAAGCCAAAGGCTTTCAAGATTCCTTGGAGGTAAGACCAGCTTAACCAGTCGTATGCTTTTGATAGATCTAGTTTTATCATCATTCCTTTAGCTTTTAGGTTCTTCAAAGAGTGATTTGCCTCTTGAGCCATGACTATCCCATCCACAATTTGCCTTGCTTTTACAAAACCAGTTTGCTCTTGTGAGATTAAGCTTGGGAGGATCGGTTTGAGGTGATTTACCATTATTGTAGCCAAAATTTTGTATATAACATTGCATAGAGCTATAGGTCTAAACCCCTAAGGCTCTTCTGAATGGTCTGTTTTGGGGATAAGAGCTAGGAAGGTGGAGTTCAAGGCCAGGCGCATCCATTTAGTTTGTCTTGACTCCTCCACTGCTGTTACGGTATCTTCTCCTAAAATTGTTCAGGTTGCCTGGAAAAATTTTGCTGTAAAGCCATCCAAGCCCAGAGCTTTGTTCTTTGCTAGTCCTTTGATCAATTCTTCCACCTCACTCATAGTTATTTCCTTCATGAGAGCTAGGTTATGATCCCTACTAACTATCTCGGGGATATGGCTAGTAATCTTGTTTATATCTTCTATCCTATCTAAATTAGGTTATGTCAATAAGTTTTGGAAGTGATGGACCAACAAGTTCTCCATTTCTTCCTTTTGAATAAGGAAATTTACTTCCTAGTCTACGAAGGAAAAAATCTTGTTATGCCGGCGATGTTGAAACATCACTTTGTGGAAGAATCTAGTGTTCCTTTCCCCCTCCCTCAGCCACTGATTTCTTGATTTTTGTTTCCACAGGATCTCTTCCTATTGCCTCCTTTCCTCCTAACTATTCAAGAGCTGTCCTTCTTCCTCCACTAGGGGTTCAATGTGACCATTTGTTATTATCTGTTGTTGCACCTTTTTCATCCTTTCCTGTAGCAATTCCTGTTGTTGTTGTATGTTACCAAATTCTTCCTTATTCCATTTTCTTATTTTGTCTTTGATTTCTTGTAGATGGAGTTGGAATGTATGCATTTCATTTCTTCCTTGTTTCTTACTTGATTTCCACCATTCCTTAAGTTTTCCTAGGAAGGTCAGGTCTCTCAACTAGAATGCTTCAAACCTGAAGGGTCTCTTGGTCTTCCTTTGTTTCAAGTCCACTTCCAATCTAATCGGTCAGTGGTCAGATCCCATGCATGGCAGGATGGACGCCTTGTAGTATACATCTCTGCTAATTAAGTTTTCAATTGCCAAGAATCTGTCTAATTGTGACACTATTTTACGACTTCCTCCTCTTCGGTTATTCCACGTGTACGTTCCATTGATTGTAGGTATATCTACTAGGTGGAGCTCTTCTTGTAGATCCATAAATTATTCCATTTCAAGTTCCTATCTTCTAATCCCTCCTTTCTTTTCCTCCAGGGTGGTTATCAGATTGAAGTCCCCTGCAATCAACCAAAGTTTTTCATCGTGCATTTGGTTTAGTGTCCTTATGCTTTGTATAAAGTTTTCTTTTTCAGCTGGAATATGCGGCCCATATACTTCTGAGATCATAAACCATTCTTTGGTCTCTATATTCCGGAATCGACCTGTGAGGATTCTCTGCATTCCTATCCAGTAATTTTCCTTTAGCTCTGCTAGGTTCCAAATGATTGCTATTCCCCCTACACATCCTTTCACGTCCACTACAACTACCTCATATCTTGGTTTCATTCTCCTCAGAATCTCTTCTAATTTCTCTCATTTTATCTTTGTTTCCTCGAGAAGCATTATTTGAGGCTTTTCCTTTTTCAACCGATCTAGTAGGTATCTCTGTTTTCCCCGGCTATTTAGGCCCCTTATGTTCCAGGATAGTACTATCGTTGTGTAACTTTGTTGAGTTGTTGGAATACCGCTGATAGCAGTACTACCCTTCCAATGTTTACTAACGTTTCTCCCACAATTTGGATTGATTCCTATAGATTACTCCTTCCTCTTTTCTTCCCTCCTTTTGTTCTTTTTTGATATTCCTGAGGTTTTCTTGTTGCATGTCCAGTTGCTCTACGAGCTCTACTTGTCTTTGTCCTTGGTTGGCCTTGTATTGCTGGAAGGTTTCCTTGTACAATTTCTTTTGATCCTCTGGGATGAATCTTTCATCCAAGTGCCTCCATTCATTTAATGACTTTTTTAGGACTTCCTCTTCCATGCTTAACTCCTCCCCCTTGCCTGAATCTACTTCCATTATTGTGAGATCCATTCCTACCTGTTCTTCTTTGTCTGTAAGATCTATTTGGGCTTTCCTATTTGGTGTTGTTCTCTTTTTAGTTGGGCTAATTTCTTTTCCTTTTTCTTGGTAATCCATGAGATGTGTTTCATTTTCTATTTCTTCTTCATCTTGCAATACCTCATATCTATTTTTACTGCTCGGTTGTGTTTGATTAATGGTTTCTGGGTTATGGGAGCCTTTTGGGTTCCTCTTCTTGTGCTTCACTTCTTGAAACCCCTCATTCCCCTCTTGTGGGGGTTTCATTTGTTTTTATTTTAGATCCGATCCTTCTTGACTCAATGTGCATTCATTAAATAAGTGGCCATATTCATGGCACCTTCGGCATCAGAACGAGATATGCTGATAATCCAAGGTCTGTTGCCATATTTCTTCATGATATTCTAGCTCGACTGATTCAGGGATGGGCTCTGATATAATCATATACACATAGATTCTAGCATATGAGGTATATCAACCCCCTTTTGTGGTTTCAGCTATTTTGAAAATTTTTCTATTGTGTTCCCGATTCCTTCCAATATTTCTAGATCCCAGAAGTCCATTATGAGATCAAAGAGTCATACCTAGACTGGGGTTGCTAGGAATTTCACTTTATTCAAATTGTAGCATTCTTCCCAATATCTCATGAACAATCCTGCATTGTAATGAAAATATGGGCCATTTTCAAATACTCTTTCCTTATCTTGTAGGTTTGAGAAGATTACCGTGAAGAAGCCTCTAGCTCCTAGCTTGAGTTCTATATGGCCTTTGGGTTTCCATTTATGAAATATCCACTTGATCAGGTCCTTCTCAGTTGTTTAGACTCCAATGAACTTGCAAATCATTGCGTGGTCCTTCATGTAGTTGTGGTATCTTTCCAATTTTTTCATCGGGTTTACAAATCTGGGTTTCTTTGTTGCACATGTTAGGTACTGCCCTCTGCTTCTTACCTACCATCTCACTTCGAGTACTCGGCCATTGGTCGGACTTGCCGCTCCTTGGGAACTTGGATGATTGTTGGTTTTCCCACTTGACTCTCCAGCCGTTATATTTCGGTAGGAGGGGATCTCTCCACCCCCATCTGCTTCTGGCATGTCTTTCCTGCTATCGGATTTATGTTATGCCGCTCCTACTATAATGTCATGGTTTGCAGGTTTTAGACCCTAGGGTTTGAAAATTTGCATAGCGTCATCCGTGAGTTGTGCATACCTCCCCGGAGTACAATATTATTGATAACGTATATGGTTAAAAGTTATTTATTTATTTTTATTGTAAAATTTAAGTAGAGGAAAACTTTTAAATATCTACATTTATCTTAAAGTATATAAATCTTAACAAATTTTATTAATTGTAAAAATGTCATATCATAAAATATTATTACTTCTTAAAATGCTAATCATAAAATGTTATTACTTTTTATTGGACAATTTTTTTTAAGAAATATATAAATTTCTAAGAATTTTATATAATTCTTATAAAAGGATAAGTTTTAGAGTAAAATACTTTTAATTTATGGTATTCGAGAAAATCATTTTAGATAAAAAGTAAAAGTTGATGAATTGTTATTTTTAAAGGTAAAATAAAGGTTAATTTCGCCATTCTCCTTACCATATCTTGTAGGCCTTGATATAACTCTTAAAACATATGTTGTATCTATTTTTTCAAGAAAATTTATTGGTTGGAAACCATTCCAAGAAAGAAACACACCTTGCTTTAGGCTCAAGCTGGCCCTTGAACGAGAGGGGCTTCCCTCAGTTGTTAGGAGGTTTACTATTCATGGAAATGAACAACAACCTTGTTAAACACAGTGTCCAGATTGTAGGTTTTAACCCCATACATAAATTACCTGCATATGAATCCTAAAACACAGAAAATAAACAACGCAAGAGCATAACACATAAAACACATATACATAGAGATTTTTCCTTGGATCCCAAAACCGGGACTACCAGCTTGATTTTTAATTATTTTCCTTTCAATGTTATAATACATATTTATACATGCTGAGGCATCCAATACCATGGACCGAAAACAATCGCGTCCAAAAACATGTGCGAAAATCATGCACAAAACGATAGGTGGGTTCACCCATCCTAACATAGGGTCCAAAACCAAAATTTTTCGGGGCGCTGCCCCAGACCCCATAAAGTGGGGTTACAAGTACACCTCAAACCCCCTCTGACCCCCCCTCACTACACAATCGGCGCAACAAAGGGGGGGCTCTGCCCCCACTCTAACCCCTCGGTTAACTACGTGGGCTAGTCGTGGAAAGAATATAACACAACCCAACATTCTCCCACTTGTTTTTTTCTTTCCACAGGGGACCAGAAGAGAGCTTAGTCTTTTTTCCAGCCCTGAAACGCCCATTGTCTCTCTACACCAAGAGAACTTCTCAAAGCTCACAAATTTTGTCAATGGATCTGCATTATTCTTCAAAGTGTCCACCTTTACCAGCAACACCTTTTTGCCTTCTATCATATCCCTCACAAAGTGATACTGAACATCAATGTGCTTTGTCTTTGAATGATATGTAGGGTTCTTTGCCAAGAAAATTGCACCTTGGCTATCACAGTCTATCCTTATAGCTCCCTGTACTAACCCCATACTTGAACACAATCTCTACAACCAAATTGCTTCCTTGCTTGCATGAGTGGCTGCCATGTATTCTGCCTCTGTAGTTGATAGTGCCATTACAAATTGTTTCTTACTCATCCAACTGACTGCACCTCCAAATATGTTAAACACATACCCACTTGTAGATCTTCTCTGATCCAGATCTCCAGCCTAGTCTGCATCAACAAAGCCATGAATATCTAACATTCTGTCCAATCCTGATCTTCCTTGGTAGCACAAACCATAATCACTAGTGCCACGAAAATACCTGAAAACTCGATTCACTGCTATCCAGTGCTCCTTCCCTAGTTTTGACATAAACCTGCTCAATACTCCCACTGCATGTGCAATGTCTGGTCTAGTACAGATCACTGCATACATCAGGCTACCGACTGCACTTGCATATGGAACACGGGACATGTCCTCTTCTTCTTCTTGTGTCTTGGGACACTGTTCAGCAGATAACCTCACACCTACAGGAATAGGAACCTTCACCGATTTACTATCATGCATATTAAACCTCTGCAGTATTGTCTCGACATACTTCCTCTGGTTTAACCAGAGCTTCCTCTTTGCCGGATCTCTTTTAATTTCCATGCCCAAAATATAGTTTGCAGCACTGAGATCTTTCATGTCGAAATTGGAGGACATTTGGGTCTTCAAATCCTGGATAGTTTCTTTGTCATTTCCAACCAACAACATATCATCCACATACAAGACCAGATAAATAACACGGTCACCAATGAATTTAAAATACACACAATGATCTTCTTTTCTTCTAGTGAAGCCAAGTCCCCGTATAAATGTATCAAATTTCTGATACGACATCCTTGGTCACTGTTTTAACCCATACAGAGACTTCTTTAACTTGCATACTAGTTCTTTCTTACCCTTCACCGCAAAGCCTTCAGGTTGCTTCATGTAGATTTCCCCTTCCAAATCCCCGTGAAGAAATGCTGTCTTCACATCCATCTGTTCTACCTCAAAATCAAAAGAAGTAGCAACAGATAAAAGTAATCTAATAGAAGTTACCTTGGCAACAGGAGAAAAAATATCACCAAAAATCAATTCCCGGCAGCTGGGAATAACCTTTTGCTACCAACCGAGCTTTGTATTTCTCCACCTTCCCTTCTGCATTTGTCTTCTTCTTGAACACCCATTGCTGCCAATGGGTTTCCTTCCAGCCGGCAACTCCACCAGATCCCAAGCCTCATTTTTGTGCAAAGATGCCATTTCATCAACCATGGCCTCTTTCCAGAGTTTTCCATCCTCTGAATCTACTGCTTCCTTCACAGCTCTAGGATCATCGTCAGTAATAGATAAAGCAAAGTTTGAACATAAAGCAGATGGACTATACATTTCTGGCTGCTTTCTTTCTCGAATTGGTCTTCTCACACCCGGAGTTTGTGGCTCTTCATCTTCTGATTCCAACTCTGCTGTAGAGTCTGATTCTTCCTCCTTAAGCTCAAACTCTATCTTCTCAGGTTCCTTTGGTTGGACTTCATGTTTAATAACATCTTTTATCTTTATGAACACCACACCTCAGCTGTACACAACCTTCCGTGTGACTGGGTTCCAAAGCTTATAGCCCTTTAAACCATCCTTATACCCAATAAAGATGCACTTTTCAGATTTACTATCCAACTTGGTTTGTTTCTCCTTTGGAACATGTACATATGCATCACATCCAAATACCCTTAGATGTGAAGGAGAGGGTTTCTTACTAGTCCATACCTCTTGTGGAGTCTTATCCTCCAACACTGATGAAGGTGACCTATTGACCAGGTAACATGCAGTATCCACCGCCTCTGCCTATAATTCCTGTCCTAACCTGGCACCACTTTGCATGCTTCTTGCCCTTTCCATCAATGTCTTATTCATTCTTTCAGCAACTCCATTTTGCTGAGGTGTATATGGAGTAGTCTTCTGTCGTGCTATACCACACTTCTTACAGAATTCTTCAAATTCCTTGCTGCAAAACTCTCCACCATTATTTGTCCTCAACACCTTTATTTTCTTCTTTGTCTGATTTTCCACAAGAGCCTTAAATTCTTTAAACCTGTCAAAGGCTTCAGATTTATTCTTAAGGAAATATATCCATGTATTCCTTGAGAAGTCATCTATAAATGATACATAGTACACAGACTTACCCAGTGATGGAACCTTCACTGGTCCAAACACATCACTGTGCACAAACTCTAATATCTGTTTCGTCCTCTTACCACCAGAGGGGAAACTCACCCGATTCTGCTTCCCATATACACAATTTTCACAGAAATCAAAATCCAGAGAGCTATTACTCATACCTTCTACCATACCTTTACCATGAAGTATTCAAAGGTCCTTCTCTCCAATATGTCCAAACCTTTGATGCCACAACATGGTCTTCTCTCCAGAGACGACTAGATTTTCTGCTCCACTTTCGGGAACCACAGAACTGTTGCACCCATCAATAACAGTGCTACCTTGCAGCTTGTACAGAGTTCCAATTTGAACTCCCTGCATCAATACCAGTGCTCCCCAAACCATTTTGCAGGTATCCTTCTCGAACAATCATCCAACTTGCTTACATAAATTAGATTTCTGGCCAATGAAGGACTACGCAGAACACCCAAAAGTGTTCTAATCCTTCCACCTTGCAACTTCAACTTTATTTCTGCGACCAATGATTCTAGCCTTCTATTATCCCCTAAGAAGACATCACCACCATCGTATTTCTCATACTCACAGAACCACTCTCTATGGGGAGTGAAGTGAAAGGATGCACCTGAGTCTATCAACCATGCCTCATGATCTACATGTGTACTTGAAGAAGCCAAGTACACATCCCCATGTTCATCTGAGGCGGTTTTCACCTTTACAGAAGTAGCATCATCAGATCCCTTTCCTTTATTAGGAGCTTTAGATTTACAGTCCCTTTTGTAGTGCCCTTCCTTTCTGCATTTCCAGCACACCATCTTTACAGGTTTTCCTGGATATTTAGATCTCCCTCTAGATTTAGATCTCCCACTCGATGAATTATTTTTGTTTCTGTTCTGGGACCGTCCTCATACAGACAAGGCATCACCATTCTGGCTCTCCATATTTTTCCATCTCATCTCCTTCGTCAGCAAGGATGGACTATTTTCATTCAAACTGCAAGGTAGTTGCATTACTACCTTGTCAAATAACCAAACTATCCCACGAATCTAGTAGAGAACACAACAAACTGATGCACTTATCTTCATCTGAAATTTTAATATCAATAGATGCTAACTGACTTACCATAGTATTAAATGCATTCAGATGATCTGTCACCGAGTCTCCATCTTTCACCCTCAGGTTATACAACTTTTTCCACAGGAACAGTTTATTCACTAGAGACTTAGATTGGTACAAAGTCCCTAACGTGTCCCACAAAGCCTTCGCTGTAGCTTCCCCTGATACATTCAACAATACTAAATCTAAGACACATAATCATATTGTGCTCTTTGCCTTCCGATCCAACTTCTTCCATTCTTCATCGGACACTCCCGTTGGTTTAGTACCCAGATCTACTGCGATCCACTGATCTTTATCCACCAACAGATCCTCCATCTTGAGTTTCCACAACTCAAAACTTTGACCATTAAATTTCTCGATCTCTATCTTTTCACTGCTTGCCATCTTCTTTCACCACCAGAATCGATCTTGCAGATCTCCCATTGAACAGGGTCTACCACAGGCCCAAGCAAAACCCCTCAGCAACAAAGGCGTCCCCTTGAAGCCAAAACTACCCTGATACCAAATGTAGGTTTTAACCCCGTACAGAAATTACCTGCATACGAATCCTAAAACACAAAAAATAAACAATGCGAGAGCATAACACATAAACCACATATATATAGAGATTTTCCCTTGGATCCCAAAACCGGGACTACCAGCTTGATTTTTCATTATTTTCCTTTCATTTTTATAATACATATTTATACATGTGGAAGCATCCAATACCATGGACCGAAAACCATCGTGTCCAAAAACATGTGCGAAAATCATGCACAAAACCATAGGTGGGTCCGCCCATCCTAACATAGGGTCCAAAACCAAAATTTTCCAGGGCGTTGCCCCGAACCCCATAAAGTGGGGTTACGGGTACACCTCAAACCCCCTGTGACCCCCCTCGCTACACAATCGGTGCAACGAAGGGGGGACTTTGCTTGCACTCTAACCCCCTAGTTAACTACGTGGGATAGTCATGGAAAGAATATAACACAACCCAACACAGATTTAGGGGTTTTGAGAGGTGGTTGCCTATGGTTTCAGACCTTTGGTTAAACAAATAAATCCCTCCCTTTCAGATCTAATTAAAGTGCAAACATTCAACCCTGAAAAACTACAATAACTTAAAATATGTGGGTAGAAGACTTAAGAAACTATCGGCTAACACTTACACTTAGATTGAATACTTATGTCAACTAATAAGATTATAAGGTGTAGAGAAGATCCTTCAGTAGCTTAACAAGAGTACATATAGGGATTGTACAAAATGCAACAATTTATAAATTGCAGAGTGACTAATACAAATAGACAATTTGTTTTGTCTAACTCAATATTGAAAATAGCTTTGCTAGGGGATTCCAGGGAGGCTAATCCTTAGCCTAACCTTTCTTAGTTATCCACACAATCTTAAATGTGCGAAGAAAAATCTAATGAACATACATGAGAACACTTAGAAAGTAAACAAATTCTATAAAAAGATGAAATTAGAACCCTTTGATTAAAAACTCTAAAATATTAAGGCTTTACAAAAATTTCAAGTCTTTTTTGGGCACCAAAGCGAACCCTATTTAAATTGAAATCAAATAATTTATAGCAAAACATAATCCTAAAGCTGTTACAAGCTTTTAAGGATCAAATCCTGACAAATAAAGTAAAATAAAATAGATATCAATACAATTGCAAGAAATACGAAGATTCTTCATTGACGGCTGATTGACTTCCATCATTCTTGGAACTGGTAGCTCAAATGTTGCCTCAAAATTTGCCTTTAAATATGAACTTGAATCTATGATGTTGATCCTCCTCCTTAAAATATGAGGTTAATAAAATAGTTTTGAAATTTGGTTAATTGTCTAGCAATCAAGGCAAACTTTGCTAGCTATATGAATGAGGGGAATTCTTCCATGTATATTAACCAACTGCTTTTTAATCTCAAAGAATAATCTTTGTTATGCTACTTTATTCATGGGTTTATTTCCTCATATAAATAAAAACATAATTATTGGAAAAATCCATAAGAGAAGTCGATTATTCCCTCCCTAGACATCTAACAAAAAATTGTAGAAAAAAAGCTCAGTGATATCATACAACCTTGGTTTTCATCTCTGTGGTATCCTATTGGCATAGAAGAATATACCATGGTGACAAAGGGATGAGGCCCATGTCAACTTTAAGGATATTGTATACAACTTGAAAAAATCAACATTTCTAGCTCCTCTACATTTACTTGTATCTGTTTGGCATTCAACCTATTCACAATCATAATAACCTTTCCAAGTTCTTTTTATTTTTCATCATAAGTTGATCTCTTTTCCACATTAGTTATGTAAACCCCATTTTTAACAAGAAAAAATTGATGAAGTCTTCAACGTTTTATTTTGTTGGATGGTAGTGGCCACTGATAAAAAAAAAGACTTGAGAATTCCATTGGCATTGTCCAATATTGTAGCTGCTATAGTAGTTTCCCCAACTAAGAAGCTAGAATGTTGAAATTGTCTTTATTTTCTCACCAACATAGAGGTTGTGTGATGTGTTCATCACAAATATCCATTGAGATCCTTCAAGGGTATGAACTAGTTGTTGATTCTACTTGTACATAATGTTACCATTGTTTATGAAAACCTCATATTTATCCCCTCTCTTTTGGGCTAAGGTACTAGATTCATTGATTTTGCAATATTGGCCTTAGGCATTCATGAATATTAAGATCCCTGCCAACTCCAACGCCATGCCAATAGAAAAATGGTTGTGTTGTTGTCCTTTTACATTATTCATTATAATAATAATGCAATCTCTATCCAAAATAGCATTGTGGGTTAATAGCCTCAAGCCAATGCTAGAAATCTAGTGGCTTGGCTTTGTCATCTTTGGATAATCCCTTTATGACTTTTGTAGCCTTTGCTGTTACACGTGACCAATGTGAAACAACAAAGTCTGGCTTATCATCACCAAAATAACACTCTATACTTTTCTTTAGTTTTGTAAATTCTATCTCTTTTAACCTTATCTGAATAAGGATTATGTTTGTAGGCCCCTTTCTCCATTTACAAACTAGAATTCACACCTCTAGATAAACTAGCTCGATATCTACATGCTAATATGTTGCTGCAAGAAACATAGAAGGGAATTCTCCCAAGGGTATGAGGTGACGTATAATAACTTAGTTGATGCAACATACCTCTTTGAAAATATCTTTGAACAATACCTATTGTGCATTAAGATCTCCCATGGACCTTCATAAATACCTTTTCTAGAAACAAAAATTTACCAAATACAGAGCTCTCCACAAAGTTTGATGTAGATCAAGATTTATTTTTGCCAAAAGGATACAAGGGTATCTTCAATACCATAGTGGGGAATGAGCAGAATCCATGTCATTTGACCAATGATATTCCCATACTATTCGAGTTTCCTCAGCAAGAACTCTCTTATCACATCCTAGTTCTCTTGGATCACTGTTAATTTCATGCTACAAGATGTTTATGTAATGGTTACCCAAACATTAAAATGTACCAAAAATCAAAATATTTGTTGTTATCTAAAGGTTGCTTGCATTCCATCTCTTATTGACTTTCTTTTTCATATGATATCCTCCTTACAATTTTCTCCATGAAGTATCCCTCTTTATTCCAATCAATATGGTAGTTTACCTCTAGTCTTGAACCTTCTTTTTGCATTGATCGACCATAAAATGCTTTGACAATATTGTAAAATATATCTTATTTCTCATACTGAATCCAAACCATGTAGGGAAATGTAGATGTGATGTACTTCTCTATGTCTTGGGTAGTCTTTCCCAAACCATTGCTCCCAACAAAATCAAGGTTTTTGTTTGTCATTGTGCCCCTACATAAGAAGTATAAGTGTATACAAGTGCACCAAGTAACTAGATATTATGTAAACAAAACATAAAACATAAGAATAGATAGATTAACAGTTTGAAAATAGGCCTCTTAGAGAGGGTAATCTCCTTTTACATCACATAATGAACAATTCTTTGATGATTCATATGAAAAGACCTCATTGCTATATATAGGAATCTAAAGGGTCAAAATATGACTAGGGTCTACATAACAATAATAATGTAAGGGTTGAACAATAATAATAGTGGATTTTTATGGGGCACAAAAATAACAATATGGGGGTTATATGGAACACAACAATAACAATATTGGGGGTTACACTAGTATTATAGGGACTTAACATGCCCCTCTCCTTCAAAAAGGCATTGTCCTCAACGCTTGAGTAGTTCTCAATGCTTCTGTATGAAATACTCATCCTCCCATGTGGAATATTTAGTAGGTAAGTTCTTCCAATTAATGAGATACTCTGAAATTGATTGATTGTAGTTGTTAGATTCTTATTTTTGTGATTGCTTCAAGTTCCAATATGATTTTTCCTTCCTCGTCAAGTTTTGGTGACACAGTTTGAACTAGGAGCTTGTCACCTATAACCTTCCTTAAGCAAGAAACACAGAAAATTGCTTGTACTCGTGAAGATGCAGGCAACTCTAATTTGTATGCCATAGTACCAATCCTTTGCAATACATTGTAAGGGCCATAATACTTAGGTGATAATTTATTATCATTCTTGGCCTACTTGAAGGACATTATTTTGTATAGTTGTAGTCATAAAAATACTCAATCGTCCACATCAAAACTTCTTTCATTGCGATGTTAATATGCTTGTTGTTTCATTCGATTCTGCTCGATAGTCAGGTTATCCTTTAAGAGTTGGAGAAATTGTTGTTGATGTTCGATGTGATCTTCCACTGCTTGAACCTTAGATTTGTCTCTTAAAGATGATGTGATGGATGGTGGATCATATCCATAAAGCACCATAAATGTAGTCATTTTTGCTGCGGTATGGAAGGAAGTGTTATACCACCATTTTTCCAGAGGTAACCACTTGAACCATTGTGTCTCTTTATTAGATACAAAGCAACGAAGATAAAATTCCAAACATTTGTTCATTATCTCATTTTTCCCATCAGATTGAGGATGATAAGATGTGCTATGAGCCAATTGAGTACCAAGGCAAGAAAATAATTATGTCTAAAATTTTCTAGTGAAAAATGGGATCTTTGTCACTAACAATAATCTTTGGGTTTCCATGTAGCTTTTGAATTATTTCCACAAATGCAGTAGTGATTGTATTTTATTTGAAAGGATGCGATAATGCACAAAAGTGTGTGCATTTGGTAAGTCTATCATCTACCACCATGATGACGCTCTTTCCTTCGGACTTGGGTAAACTAGTGATGAAATCCATTAAGACTTCCTCCCAACGCTAACTTATAATGGATGATGGTTGTAAAATACTCAAGGTCTTAATTGTCTCAACTTTATTTTTTTGGCAAACCAAACATTTTTTCACAAACTTTTGAATATTAGATTTAAGGCCATTCTAAAAAAAAATTCCTTTTTGACCCTGTGGTAAGTTTTTAAAAATATTGAGTGTGCTCCTACATGAGAGGTGTGCAATTCAAAAAGAACTGTTTGTTTTAGTTGGGAGTTATTACATAGATATAAGCAATCTTTGTACCATAATGAATCATTTTTCTAGATAGATGTATCAAATGCACTAGGATCTTGCTGCAAGCTTTGAAAGAGTGTCCAAACCTCTTCGTCATTCTTCCATTCATCCCTTTCTTTAGTTATCCAATAAGGTTGGATAATAGAAATGGCACAAAGCAATGCTTCCACATCCTCATCCCTTCTTGAGAGTGCATCTACAAAAACATTTTGCTTCCCTTTTTTGTAGATTATTTCAAAGTCATAACCCAACATCTTTATGACCCATTTTTGTTGTTCTTCTAAAGATAATATTTGTTACAATAAGTATTTAAGACTATCATGATTTGTTTTTTCCTTGAAGTGTATTCCCATTAGGTAAGGATGCCATTTCTTCAGAGCAAGTAGTATTTCCAACATTTCCTTCTCATAAATAGGTTTGTGTAAATACTTTACCTTGATTTTACAACTTTCAAAAGCAATGGGTCTTCCTTCTTGCATTAAAAAAACACCAATGCCATTTATTGAGGCATCATATTCCACAATAAAGCTTTTTGTGAATCTAGTGGATCTAACACTAGAGCTCGACACATTTCTTCTTTAAGATGTTGAAAGACCTTAGTTGCTTATGGAGTCAAAAAATATGCAACTTTCTTTAGTAATATTGTTAGTGGTGTTGCTAATTTCCCATAATTCTTAACAAACTTGCGATAATACCCTGTCAACCTGATAAATCCTCGAAGATGCCTTAAGGTTATGGGGATTTTCCATTCCTTTATGGCTTTAACTTTGAGAGGGTCTACCTTAACGCTCGCATGAGATACATTATGACCCAAATATTCCATTTCTTGTAATACAAAGAAACATTTGGAGTGTTTTGCATACAAATATTTCTCCTCCAATAGTATGAACACCCTATCAACATGTTGAAGATGATCTTTCCATGACTTGTTGTAGATCAATATATCATCAAAAAATACTAACACAATTTTTCTAAGGGTGGGTTTGAAAATGGAATTCATCAAACCTTGAAATGTGGAAGGTGCATTAGTAGGACCAAAAGGCATAACCAAAATTTCATAATGACTTTTCATGAATTATGAATGTTGTTTTTGGAATGTCTTTTGTCTTCATTCTAATTTGATGATATCCTAAGTGAAGATCTAGGTTGGTGAAGTAAATTTCTCCATTTAGTTCATCCAATAATTCATCAATGACAAGAATGGGAAATTTATCTTTAATAGTGAGATTATTGAGCTCTCTATAATCTATACAAATATGCCATGATCCATCCTTCTTGCACTCCAATAGTATTGGAGAAGAGAAGGAACTTTGGTTAGGTTGAGTTTTACCTGCCTCTAACATTTCTGCAACCATACATTTAATTTCACTCTTCAAGGCATAGGGATATATGTAAGGTCTGATGTTTGGAGGAACACTGACGGGAATCAAGTGAATAACATGATTGTGATCACAAATAGGTGGGAGACATTTGGGAGTCTGAAATACCTTGGAATTATTTTCAAGGACTCTTTGGAGATATGGAGAAATGGATGGCTTGGATGTTTGAACATCTAGTGAGCATAATTGCACAATTACCCGTCGTTGTCCCTTCTTAAAAATATTTGTCATGCCATTAGATTTAGTTATTTTCCCAAGTTGCCCAGGTTTCCCTACGATATGCCTTAATTCAATTTCATTTCTTTCCTAGAAAAAATTCAGGAAAAGTTCTTGAAAATTAAAATCTATCATCCCCAAAGATTGTAACCATTGGACTCTTAATACAAAATTAGCACCACCCATTGGAATGGAAAGAATTAGACTATTCAATACATATTTCCCCATGGTTAGATTGATATTATGGCACTTCCTTGATTAATTTATAGTTCATCCATTTGCAACAATCACTTGATACTTATTTATGGATATAAAAAACAATTCAACTCCTTGGCTCTCCTAAAATGAATAAAATTATGGGTACTAATTGAATCAATCAACACTATTACCTTCTTCTTCTTGATATATCCTTCTATCTTGCAAGTTTGAGAAGTAGTAATTCCTACCAATGCATTACAATATATGGTCAGATTCATTTCTCATTTTTCAACCCTTGGGGGTGGTTCCTGGTGTATATCTTCCTCTTTTGACGTTTCTTCATTTTCTTCCTCCTCTTCACAATCTATGTAAAATAATTTCTTCTCAGCATAATTATGACCTTTAGTATATTTTCTATCACAGTTTTAAGAAATCCCTTTTAATATTATTTCCTCCAGCTGTTGTGGTGTCAACCTTGTAGGTTGTGGGAGGCTAGGAGTAGCAACACTTCCATATTTATAGTTATGAGTGGTAGACTTCCTTGTTTCCATAAATTTTCTTTCAACTTTTCTTGACATCCTGAATGCATTCTCCAATGACTTATGCTCCAAAAGGAAAACCTCATGTTGGATGTTATCCTTTAAAGTCCCTATGAAGACACCAATCATATGATCCTATGGAATATCAATTACTTTGATCTTCAGTATTTGGAAGTCCTTAATGTGCTCCCCAATTGAACCCTTTTGTTTGAAATTTATCATTTGGCTAAAGAAGGTATTGCTCTTTGTATCCTCATAATGTGATATCAATTCCTCTGTAAAAATTGTCCAAGTGACTAGTGCTTTATGAGTACAAATCCATTGATACCATAAAAATTGATTGGGTTCTAAATATAAAAATGCAATGCATATCTTTCATGTGTGTTGCACATCATGTAGATCAAAGAACTGCTCCATTTGTAGTATCCATGCTACCGTATCTTCACCATCAAAATTCCTCATATCGATCTTTGGAATGTGGTGGGTGTTAAACCCAATGTTTGAGTCTCTAAAATCATAATTCATATTCCTTTTGTCCTCATCACGATTTTCATGCAGTACCTTGTCACCACTAGGAAGCCTTTCTTACAACAACTTTGTCAATCTTTCTCACTTTACATTCATCGCGTCCAAGTCTACCTTAAAAAATCCCATATATTCTTTTAAACCATCCTTTAAACCTTACATATTTGCTTTTAAACCATCCAATTCATTTTTTGCTTGTTCGTTGTGAGAGTGAAATTTGTTGCACTTGGTCTAATAATTTTGATATATTATGTTGCATTTCTTCCTCTTCTTCATCCGTCATAGTAGATATTTTTGTTGGCTTACTGGGTGTATCCATTTTGTTGTGAGGCATATTGGAACCAAATAATTATATCTATGCTTCACTATGCCCTTTGAATCACTTCAAATTTATTTTTCAAACAAAAGTTATGCAAATTAAAAAAAATACACACCTTTTTTCTTGCTTTATGAGGCTTAATCTTGAAACTATTGTATATCTATAAATTCAACCTCCAAAGGCCTAAAATTATGTCTTGTGGTAGCCATATATGTCTTCTTTCCAACCTCACTAGTTAGAGATTGGATTCTTCAAGGTAAAAACATGTCAATTCTCCCACGACGACCTGATTATGGATTGGTTCCATAAACTAACTTATACGAGATGCCACGTGTCATTGTTTTAACGTTTAGACTGGAAAATTGTACCCAAGAAAATAAATTCCATGAAATTTCAGTGTCTTTTTACGAAATTCAATTCTGATGCTCGAAGAGAAAGTTATGATGATTTCCCCCATAACACCTGTTTGAGACTGAATTTTGGAGCATGCCAAAACCATAACTTCCTCAGAACATATCTCTAAAAATGTAGTGAACCAAGGTCTAAAATTGCATTCATATGTTCATCGAGATTTCACCTCCACGTGATAGAAATTTCAGCTTCTAGATCCTCATAGAAAAGAATTATAGAGAAAATTCCAAGATGACCTATTTGAAGTAGCGAAACCCAAGGATCTAGAACTCTGATACAATATGTTATGTAACTAGATCACAAAATAAAATAAAATATAGATCTATGACTTGAAAATAAGCCTATTGGAGGGGGAAACCTACTTTTACATCACATAAACGAACGATTCTTGGATGATTCAAATGACAAGACGCCCTTGCTATATATAGGAGTCTAAAGGGTCAAATATAATTAGAGCCTACATAACAATAATAATATAAGGGCTCAACGCTTTCTATTCTCCCCGTTCAGTTTAGGTAGCAAGTACAGAAATTTCAGATCACCACATTATCAACTAGAGTGCCTTGTTACGACATTGCATGCTGCTGCAATGGCCACTGGTTCGTTTAAATCCCTCGCACGACCTTCACCTCAGTTGTCCATGCCGGTTTCTGGGTACAGCGCTGTCACATGGTGGAGCAGTGGAGGGAGCCACTCAATGAGAGCTGCCGTTCCTGCTGAGAAAATGGCGCGGACATCCGTCCTGAGTTGGAATTTACCGGAAGTTTGGAGGCCTCGGCCCAATCTGCCGCCATGCACTGCTCTCTCCGAGAGAGACTGGGCCCAGATTGTACGCACCAGAGATCCAAAGGTCAGTCGCTCAGTTCGGTTCATTTTCAAAAAATTAAAATATCAAGATTACGAGTTGTAGGGATTGACGATAGACGGATCAGAGCTCGCCCACCTCAGGGACTTCCTCAAAACGTTGTTCCGAGGCGAAGGCAATGCGCAGGTGGAGATAGAAACTTTTTACATTGAATATCAGAATGCTGCTCTGTTTATTTTTGGTATAGATCTGGGTTCCCTCCCACCATGGAGTTCCGAATGGGGGCCATTCCCATCGCTCCGCAGCTCCCTGTACAGATCAAGCCCTGGACTATCAGATCTAGACCTATTTATGGTAAATCGACCCTATTTTATCCCGATCCAGGGGAATATGCGCAGATCGAGATCGGGGTTTTTCGAACCAGAAACCTGCATGGCGGATCGGGCCCATATGATAAATCGGGCTCAACCCATATCAGATCTGGTCGCCCATCCATTGATATGGGACATGCAAAAGCCACAGAGCAAAATCTCTGCATCAGATCCATCAATTACAAGAGTTGGAACTCCGGCAAGAGGATTCCAAGTATTTTTTCCCTGCATACTTAATGCTTGCGCCGCCCGGGGCGATCAAGCAAAATGCAGAGAAGAAGTCTCTCCCTTTCCTTGCCATGGATCGAAGGAATCCTGGATTTGTTTGAACCAGGCAGCAGGAGCCAGATATGAACCAGATATGCTTGAAGAATCACTTGCTTTTCAAATCCAAGTCACCCTCTCAGGCAAGACGACAATGCAATGGGCGCGCGCTACGGATCTTGTTCAGGATCTCGTGCAAAATCTTGAAAGCCGGCTAGGAATCCCTTCCTAGTACCTCAGACTGCTGTACAAGGGTAAGCAACTCATGAATACCCTTCCTCTTTCATATTACAACATTCGAAGGGATGCCTCTATTGTGGCTACATTCCGTTTGAGAGGTGGTTCCTTTAGGCAGACCTCCTCTGCCCCTTCTTTCTCCTATAAAGATGCTATCCACAAAGATGCTGCCCATTCACAGCCTTCTCCATCAGCAAGCCATCCATCTGAGGCTCCAAAGCCCTTTCTGGTAGACAAATCAGAGGACATTCCTTCTATCAATCTCTCCCATCCTG
>APFE031680171.1:68178-120140 GCA_000404065.3 Pinus taeda | reverse complement strand
AAAAAAAAAAAAAAAAAAATCTTACAAAAACCAACCCAAAAATATTTTCTTTCATGCCTCGTAGGAATAGGGACAATTTAGGGAAATTCTTGTCAAGTACCCCCACTGCATCCAACAGTCAACCTTCTCTCTTCTTTAGTGATGGTGAATTGGAAGACCCTTTAGGTGAACAACCTTACATATTTGAAGAACCTACAGGGGAAGAAGAAGAGGAAGAACCCATTCCTACTAAACCAATGGCTGAAAACCAAAATGGCAGAGGAAATAGAGAGAGAATTGAGGGTGCCTTTCCCATTAGGGAGACCAATGGGAACACTAAGATGAAGAATATAAGCCCCTCTGCTCTACCTCATTTCCATGGCTCGACCACAGAGGACCCTAACACTTTCCTATTTGAGTTTGTTGTTATATGCCAAACCTATGACTATACAGATGATGAGCAAAAGTTAAAACTGTTTCCAGCTACCCTCAAGGATGTAGCATTGCATTGGTTCATGGGTTTACCTGGAGATAGCATCACAAATTGGACTAAGATGCAATAGTATTTTAACAACAAATATAGGAACTACTGTAGGTCAAAGGACACTAAAGAAGATATTTTCAGGATGACCATAGGCCAGGATGAATCCTTAGAAGGCTATGAGGAAAGATTCTAGCTCAGTTACAAAAGGGCCAGGTGCACACTTGACCCTGAGCCACTGAAACTGGTCTTGCTTAGAGGAGTAAGGGAGGATCTTATGGATACCTTACATATGATAGCAAGAGGAGATATATACCAATTACCCTGTGAGGATATTAAGTCTGTCTTTAGAAACCATTCTAGGGCAACTAGGAAAAAGGGTAGGGGTAGTCAACCTATGGCCAATACATCATCCTCCAACTCATCCATCAAGGGTGAAATTAGAAATATACTGGAAGATTTCAAAAATGATATGCTAAAAAACTTTGCCTTGCAATTGGACACCATGAACATCAAAAGGAAGCAAGGGGAAGCAGAAAGAGCCCTGGCCAACTTTTTTCCTAGGTGCACTAGGAGGCATCCTAGGAACGAATGTCCATTGAACTGTATTGAGATTTTCTCAGTCTGTGAAGAAAACCACTCCATAGAAAAGTGCCTTTCTTTACCTAGACTCGAAGTTGTATATCAAGGAGCTGAAGGGGTCACTGAGTAGCTTTGCTACATCAACCAAAGGAGACCTCCTGGGCCTAGACCATACCAATAGGTTATGCAAGGTTCATCCCATGCAAATTACAACCCCAACCAAACCACAACTATACCTTCTTGGGGACCCCCTGCTCATCCTTCCTGGTATACACCCCCTCCTTGGTCCTATACATCTTAGTATCATTCCCATCCAACCTTATGTTCGACCACAACATCAATGGAATACCCCACTCCTGGGGTGGACGCCCCAATTCAACAATGTTCTAGCCCTATTGCCTCCACCACCTACCCAACCACAACTCCTGCACTCTGCTCCACCCAAGAAACCCCAGATGCCTACCCAGCCAAATCCAAACCCAAACAATAGGTAGGCTCAACAAGTATACAGGGGAGAGACATCATACCTAACTTATGTTGTAGAAATGTAGGAGATCAACCTAAGATCTGGGAGAATTATTCCTGATAACCAACCTCTCTCTCCACATAGGGAGGTTGAGGAAGAAAGAGAGGAAAGAAATCTTAAAGTAAATCCCACCTTTCCTGAGAGATTAACCCAACCACTCCAGCCTATCCCAGAAGAAATTGAACTTCTGGGAGAATCGAAAAATCTATGTGTAAAGATCCCCCTTCTCTAGGGAATCAAGGATGTTCCCATTTACAATAAGTTGATTAAGGAGAAGTGCTTCAAGGATCCAGGAAGAAGAAAAAGGGATGCCCCTACCATTAATGTCATTAGGCAGTTGTTTGACTTAATGTTGGGGTAGGTAATATGTCCAAAATATTTGGACCCTGGAAGCCCTGTAGTAGATGTGCACATCAATGGCACCATTGTCCCATACACTGTGATTGATTTTGGGGTTTCCATTAATGTGATGACCAAGGGACACCATGCTCAAGCTCAACCTCCAAGGGTCATTGAGGAAGACCACAACAGTTCTGCAATTTGCTGACCATTCCATAGTCACCCCTGAGGGAATTGTGGAGGATGTGATGGTCTCCATCAACTCCTGGAAGTACCCTACAGATTTCCTAGTTCTCTAGCCTAAGCTAAGCTTACTAGTTACCCTCTCATCCTTGGGAGGCCATGGTTGGCCACAACTGATGCTTACATTAGTTGCAGATATGGGAATATGACCATCAAGAATGGGCATATGTCCAAATAGTTAGTCCTATACCCTCCTTCTCAACCTACCCTAGAGCATGATTTTCCTTTATGGTTGGAGGAGGAGGAAGAAGATGAGGTTTATTCTACCCAACTTTATGCTTTGGAAGCATCCATAGGATGAGGACACCAAGATGAGGATGACTTAATTGAACACCTACTCCAAAGTCCAACTCCTAGTTCACTACCATTAGAAGAAGAAGTAAGGGAAACCTAGAAAAATCATCCAATTGACTTATGCTTGGCCAATTCCAATCCACTCTGTGTCAAAACCATAGAATTTGGCCCAGAGAAAGCTTTGAAAATTAATCCATCTCTTTTTGCTTTAGAAGAGGAAAAGCTATGCAACATGTTGAGAGAAAACCTAGAAGCCTTCGTTTGGAGTTATAAGGAAATGAAGGGAGTACACCCCTCAGTGTGTACTCACCACATATACATCAAAGAAGGTTGCAAGCTAGTCAAGCAACCACAACGGAGGATGAATATAGCTCTTAAAGACATAGTCAAAGAAGAACTGCAAAAACTGCTAGATGCAGGATTCATTACCCTATCTCCGATAGTAAGTGGGTCTCTGCTTTAGTGTTAGTTCCCAAGAAAAATGGTAAGTGGAGGATTTGTGTTGATTACAAGGAGTTGAACAAAGCCACAAAGAAGGATCATTTTCCCTTACCCTTCATTGACCAAGTGTTAGATGGCATGGCAGGGAAGAAGTTTTTTCCTTCCTAGATGGATTCAATGGGTAAAACAAAATCCAAATATGCCTAGAAGACCAGGATAAGACCACATTTCCCTGCCCTTGGGGTACTTTTGCCTATAGGGTCCTTCCTTTTGGCCTATGCAATGTTTCTACCACTTTCTAGAGAACAATCTTGAGTATTTTTGTTGAATTAATACATGATGTTGTGGAAATCTATATGGATGACTTTACACATTATGGTTGTGATTTTCAAGAAGCCCTCACTAACCTAGGCAAAGTATTGCACAAATGCATTGAAATGAACCTCTCTCTCAGTCCCGAAAAATGTGAATTCTTAATGACTGAAGGGACCATGCTAGTTCATTCAATATCTCAGCAAGGACTATAGGTAGACCCAAACAAAATAACAATCATCCAAAGGGTCCCACCTCCACAAAAGCAGAGAGATGTTAGGAGTTTCTTATGGTTAGCTGGATACTATCAAAGGTTCATAAAGGACTTTAGTAAGTTGTTTGGGTTGTTGGCCAAAGATTCTGAGTTTATATGGTTAAAGAGCTGTCAAGAGGCCTTAGACATTCTAAAGGGTAAGTTAACCACTGCACCAATCCTTAGAGGCCCAAACTGGGCCCTCCCTTTTCATATTCATGCTGATGCCTCACACAAAGCCATAGGAGTAGCCTTAGGTCAGGAAGAGGAGAAATTGCCCTATGCCATCTATTTAATCAGTAAGAACCTGTCAAAGGTTGAGCTAAACTATAATGTGACTGAAAAGGAACTCTTAGTTGTTGTGCATTTGTTAAACAAATTTAGGCATTACATTACAGGTTATCAAACATTTGTGCATACTGATCATGCTGCAATGAAATATTTAATGAACAAACCAGATGTGAATGTTAGAATTATAAGATGGTTGCTTTCATTATAGCAGTTTGATCTAACTATTGTTGATAAGCCTAGTAAGGAAAATGTTCTTGCAGACTTTCTATCTAGGAATTTGCTTGTAAGTGAAGAGGAATGGTGGATGACCAGTTACTAAACGAGCATTTATTTTCTATTTCAGTTCTCTCCCCATGGTTTGTTGATATAGCAAACTATTTGGTATCAACACAATTCCCACCAAACTTGCCCTCCAAAGAAAAGAGAAGGATAGTCAGGAAGAGTGCCCCCTTCACCTGGATTGGGGGGAATCTTTTGAAACTTGGCCCAAATCAAATCTTGAGAAGGTGTGTAAGGGAAGAGGAAGTTTTTGACATCCTTCTGACCTGTCATGATGGGCCTTGTGGAGGTCACTTTGCAGCAAAGAGGACAATATTCAAAGTTTTGCAAGTAGGTTATTATTGGCCTACTCTTCACCAGGATGTGAAAAAGTACATTAGTTAGTGTGATTGATGCCAGAGGATGGGAAAGCCTACTCAAAGAGATGAAATGCCCCTACAACCTCAAGTGACTTTCAAGCTATTTGACAAGTGGGGCATGGACTTCATTGGGCCTATCGACCCTCCTTCAAAGCAAAAGCAATACATTATTGCGTGCAGTGATTATTTGACTCAATGGGCTGAAAGCAAGGCGATTAAGGCAACAACATAAGAGAAGGTGGCTTGAGTTCCTAAGGGAGAATATATTCTACAAATTTGGGTACCCTAGAGAGCTAGTCACAGAACAAGGTAGCCAGTTTACCTCCAACATGATTGAAGAACTAC
The DNA here is from genome assembly GCA_000404065.3 of Pinus taeda. Classification (NCBI taxonomy): domain Eukaryota; kingdom Viridiplantae; phylum Streptophyta; class Pinopsida; order Pinales; family Pinaceae; genus Pinus; species Pinus taeda. The sequence goes on along the minus strand of APFE031680171.1, from coordinate 115,416 downwards.
TCAGCCATCACAAAATAAAGCATAGGACCTCCACTCATCATCCACAAGCTAATGGGTAGGTGGAGGTGACCAACACGGCACTGGAGAACATCTTAACCAAGGTAGTGAGCAGTAGCAGGAAGGATTGGGCAGAAAGACTAGTTGAGGCCACCTGGGCCTATAATACAACATGGAAGACCATCATTGGATTTACACCCTATGAGTTGGTCTATGGGAAAAAAGCTTTGCTGTCCATTGAGTTTGAATATAACACATTGAGGATGGAAGCCCAACTAGATTTAGATCTTAGTCATGCACAAAAAGAAAGATTGTTCTATTTGAATGGCTTGGATGAATTTAGAATGCAGACCATCCTATATATAGAGATAGTTCAGCTTCAGAGGAAGATTTGGCATGACACACATATTGAGGAGAAGAAATTTTAAGAGGGAGACTGGGCATTGTTATATGATTCTAGGTATAAAGACTTCAAGGGCAAGCTAAGGACAAGATGGCTCGGACCTTATGTGGTGGAAAGGTGCCATGATAATGGTTCAGTGCAAATCACAACTATAGATGAAGAAGCCATTCCATTGCTTGTTAATGGACATCGATTGGAAATGTACAAGAGGCCTTTATCAAAACAAGAGTTCATTGACAATATCAATAAGACGGTGATGATGGTGGAGCAAGTTCATGCTCCTACCTCATCAAGGCACTCAAAAAGAGAAAAAATAACAAGGATTCAGGTGAAAACCTCCATGAGGCACCTGTGTCCCATCTTTGGGTTGAAAACCTCGTAAGGCAGCCCAAGGATGAGAAAAAAAAATGAAAAAGAGTAAGAAGATCCCTGGGTGAAAACCTTCCTTGAGGTGCCTAAGGCAAATATCTAGGGTAAAAACCTCTCTGAGGCAGCTTAGGTGTTTAAAAAAATATATATATAATAATAAAAGAAAAAAGAAGAAGAAAGACATAATTGTTATTTTCAAGTGGGTGAGAAAGACAATCAAGGAGCAAAGAGAAGATCCAAAGGGAACCCTGCCTCACATTTATTCATCTCCTCCACTCCTTACCATGCATCCCTCCATTAATTCCATTATTTTTTTACTTCATTGCTTCAATTTAAGGTGGATATTGTGTTTTCTATAGGATCCCCTGAATGGTAGGTTGGTTAGGTCTCCAAAATTCATTCTAGACATGATCTAACCCCTCACCTCATCCATTACCATTGTTCCTTCACTCACACAGACTCCTACTCCTTCTGTCCATTCATTACAACATCCTCACAATACCATCCAGCAACATGATCAAGAAATTCTAAGGGAGACACCAAACATTGCCAAGTGGTAATCCAGGAGCTACACAACAGCAACAACATCAGATCTGCAGTCACAGACACCATTAGCAGACAACAAAGGAGGAAGAAGAATGACCATGTAGCAAATAAACAACACAACACCTTTGATCCTCGACAAACTACAACATGGCATCGAGACCACAGGTAAGTATCCCACTCACTCACTCATGTGCATCATTTGATCAAAAGTTGTAAAGGCTATGAGGTAGCTGGTTTGTAAGTGAATAGGTGGCCAGTTAACTTGGCCACCTTTGTTTAGTCATCGCCTACAAAGCTGGGTGTCCTCTCATACATGGCTGCAGTCAACTCAAAGAACAGAGGAGGAGTAGGAGCAGAAGCGGCTAACTATGGATTTAACAACTGTGAGAGCTGATTACAAGGAGTGGGAATGATGAGGTGGTATAAAGGGAAACGAAAAATCGTTTGCATGCATTCATGCATTCCACCTCCTTGAAACTCCCTCACTCAAGTAGCTCTAGCCACCCACTGGAATCAAGGATCCATCATTCTGCAAGAGAATTCCTACAAGAACAGTCTATAGGAGTAGTCTACAGGATACACAGAGGCAGTCTATAGGATAGGCAAAGAGGGGTTCAAGAGGGAATATCAAGAGAATTCTCCACTGCCACCATTCTAAAGAGGTAGGAGCTAAAAATCCATCCCCATTTACAAGCAAATGAACTAGAAGTCATCTAAAAAGCTAGTGGATTACATACACAAGAACTCTGTTTTCTCAAGAATTTGCTCATTCCCTCACTCCACACAGTAGAATCCATGCCACTGTTATAGTTGGAGGACTCACTATAGATCTCACCCCAGAGTTCATTAGTAGGGTCACCACACTTACCCTAGGAATTGCATGGAGAAAAGAAGACAAATCAGACAATCAGGTGGCAAAAAGGAAATTCTTCTTAGAAGGTGAAGAACCCACAAAGGATAAAAATGGAGCAAGGAGGGACAATCTGCCATACCCATGGAGTGAGGTAGGCTGCAAAATCATCAAATATATCTCATATGAGGGTAGATACAATGTTGTTTATGGCTACCATTTTAGGATGCTTGAAGAACTAAGATTTGGGGTAGAAACACCAGTTCACAAATGACTCAACATACCATATTTCTTGATGCAATCACTCATAGACTCCAGCAACAAAGTAAAGGAAGAGAATTCCCAATAGTTGTCTCACCATGGTTTGATCAGTATCCTCATTGAGGATGCCTTCCAAAACCTTAGGATCCCTATAAAATGGTCAATATTCAGAGACTTACCAGCAGAGGATGACATCAAAACCCTCATCTATGATGTTAGTCCTTCTGTCAGAGAGGAAGAAGGTACTTAAATAGAAGGGGAAGAACACAAGGAGGAGTCAGCTTGGGTGTCTCCAGAGGCCCCTGAGAGGATAGCTGCAGGAAAAGGAAAACCAAATAGCATGTATGGCCAACCTCTCCTTGGAGGTCATCCAATGTAGGATGTCAGCTAAATCCTATGCTCTTTACCTCAGAGAAGAATGGCTACAATTTTAGATTAAAACACTAGCATAAATGGGCACCATGCCATTTCAGGACTGCAGGCAGTTTATTGATCTTTGTGATCAAAGTGCAGTATAGGATAGGGCCAAAATGGATGAGTTTTACTTGCACAACATGACCCTCACAGACATGAATATTTGAGATCCTAATGCAGAGCTAGAAGATCTACAATTAATGGCTTTGGCATCATCGATGAACCATGTGAATTCAAGGGTTGCAAAGATGAAAAGAATATTGGCCAGAGAGAAAAATGAACCTCTTTTCATCAGAGCTGAACAATCAAATCCCATGGCCCTAATCAACACCCATAATCTAATTGCAAATGATCCTCAACTGGCACCTAGATATATTGCTGCCCAAGAGCAAGCAATTTCACATTTTGAGGATATGTTTAGGTTGCTAAGAGATGATAATATATATGCCTACTAAAGGAGATGGAAAATACTGCAACAAAACTTGAAGATCAATGAATATCACTCCCCTCAAAGGTTGAGAGAGGCACTCAATAGGACACCTATGTATAAGGAATCAATGCAAAGGTTGAAGGTCATTTGGATAGGCGTAAAACTCATTCCACCACTACTCCGAGGGATGCTAGAAGGGAGAAAAGAAGAAGAGGAAAAAAGGCAGTGGGAAGAAGTAGAAAGGAAAGAAAGATTTTATAAACAACAAGAAGAGACCACAACAGAAGCATGGGATTTCAGAGAGGCTACTAGAGCCATGAAGGACATGGAGATTGACTAAGTTGCTCAGAGGATGAGCAACACTTTCAATAGGGGGGTGATGATGAGCCTCATCATTGGGTAGTTATATGGGCCTTAATTGGCCTTAATTCAACTCCTAGCTTAGTCAAACCAACTATTCTCACAATTTATTAAATACTTTTGATTATATTTTGTTTATGAGATGAGTTAGAGTTGGATATTTTGCTTTGTGGTCTAATGTGCATGCAATGTAGGAATAAAGGATAAAAGCAAGGAAAAAGGTAGGAATAAAGGATAAAAGCAAGGAATTGTGGCAAAAACCTTGGTCAAAACTCAAATGGGACAAGGGAGAGGAATTATAGGAGGAAAATCCTCCTCATTTACTACCCCTCCATTCGAATATTCCTCCATCAGCTCGGAGTGCAAACAACCAAATCATGAGGACTAAAAGACAGCCGAGCAAGTAAAAGTGGCAAAAACCAGTTTATCTTGAGTGGGGACCCAAGCCTCCCTAATGGGAAGGAAGTGGTTGGAGACTTCTGATGTATAAGTAGAGAGGCTTAAGAGCTCAGTAGGATTCAGATTCTTATTCTAAAAATCTACTTTATTTCTGAGTTGCAAGAATTGTGACTGTTTGTTATGTAATCCATGGTTTTTATAATAAAGATGAGTTCTGTTTTGAGACAACACTAAGTTAACTCAAAGGGTTGAAGCTCTTGGGTTAGGGCCCAACCCGAGCAGCCAAAGCTTCTCTTTATTGTACATGTATGCTAGCATAGATTTATGGTTACGTTCATTTTCTTAAGTAGCTTCCTGGTTTTCTATTCATTTGCTCCAGTAGCTGCATTTCCATTGCAACAGTATAGCATAGCTTCCTGGTTTTCTATTCATTTGCTTAAGTAGTTGCATTCCCATTACAATAGTGTAGAGTAGATCGGTTGTGCTTTAGTTTACTTCCATTTGTGTTTTTTTCAATTAGTAGGTTATATAGGAGAAAAAGATCACCATAAGGTTGTCTGTAGGTGTCTCAGCCTCGCCTCCTCCCTCTAGGACCATGTCTTGAGGAAGAGACCCTTCAGTAATCCCAAAAACACAAGTTTCTAGTTCTCACATGAGCTTTGGAGTTTGTTGTTTGATGCACTTAGTTGTTTCATTTCATTATCATCATTTTTCCTCACTCTCGGTCCACCCTCACCCTCACTAGTTTTTTTGTCGTTTTCATTTGAAACCTCCTTCAACACGTTCTTCATGCATCGTTTCCTCACCGTCCGATCCACAACAAACCTAACCAATCGCCATCCAATTCATTAGTTTACCCAACGGCCATCGCATGCGAAGTCTTCCACCTACTTTATGCGCTCTAATCTCCATAGTCGATCTGTCTCTTGATCCAACGGCTATCACGTCACCTCAATACGGTATGCACCCCAATCTCCAATGTTGAACTATCTAGCCTGATATTATGGCTATCGCGTCAGCTGCTCGCCAACTAGCTTGGCCAATCTCCACCGTCGGTCTGTTTAGCCTAATTCGACAGCTATCGTGTAATCTCACGCGGATTCTTGTATGACCGTTATCTACCCGAGAGCGCATGAGAAAAGTAGTTTTCCCGTGCTACGTGTCACCCAGTTAGGCTAGTCACGTGAAATTTCAAAATACAACTTACAACTTTGAGGGCACGTAAGAAACTGCGTACCACCTCCCAAAACCCTCTCCATCATTTCCGCATGTTTCTTTCACGATAAGATCTTTGTCGTTCATCTGCCGATTAATCCTGTTCGTCCATCCATTCACTTAATTCCTCGTAATAAGATATCCGCCATTCATCTACTTCGTTACCCTATTCGTCCATCCATTCACTTAATTCCTCGCGGTAAGACCTCCATCGTTCATCTGCTTCGTTACCCTGTTCGTTCACCTATTCACTAAATCGGTCGCGATAAGATCTCCGCTGTTCATCCTGTTTGTTAACCTTGTTCACCCATCTATTCACTTAAGCCCCCGCAATAAGATCTCCACCGTCCATCTTCTGTTCATTGATCGATCCAATGGTCCCTATGCACTACTACATCCTTACGTCCTCCTTTCACCAATTTCGATCTCCGACTACTCTTCCGCTTGAAAATATATTTAGTTTAGTTCCTTTGCTTACACCTTAGTATAGTTAAATTATCTTTACCTCTGCAACTTAGACAACAACATTAGGTTAGTGTTGATTTAGCAATTCTGTTTAGCATAGCTGTTTAGATGGTTGGTTAGGTTATTGTGTGGTTTAACATTACATGTTGTTTTCTTCATTACAGCAGTAGAATAGCTCTCTCTTAGAATAGATTTTCTCTTCTTCCATCAAAGAATTAAGCTTTTTCTAACCCTATAGAAGTCTAGCTTGGAACCCTTGGGGTCTCTTGCTAGATGAGCAGTGACAATAGGCAAGACCTTCACTTTTACTCATGCATATAACATTGTCACCTCCAAGTTTGTACGAACCCTGGGTTGATAAGTAAAGCTGGTAGCCCTGGGAGTTACAACATTCTTGTTGCAATACCTAGGCTCATTAATAAGACCATCATGTATTTAACAACCTAGGTAAGCATAGTATTTTGGTGACTATTTCTACCCTAGGAGGTTTTTAGTCTCACTGATTTATCTGTGTTTCAATGATCGACAAAGTTTTTCCCAACAACCTAACCCCAAAGCTAGGGTGGATTTTGTCATCAAGATATTAAGTGAGTCATAGTGTTTTTTATCGAGTCCTTGTAAAAGTAATTTGAGAATAATTCTAGCTAATTGGTTAAATCATTAGATCATATTTTGAGTCGTAGAATCATGTATATTTTTGAGGATCTATAATGAATGGGTGTTCCCCCTTCATGTATTAAATTGTAATATCTTGATATAAAAAATATTTAGTGCATGGTCCCTCACAATTAGACACCATGGATAAATTAGAGGGTTGGAAAAATTACTACCCCCCTCATAAGTCAATTAATTTAATTTTTTGGCCAAATTAAATTAAAAATCCTAAGCGAGAAATTTCGTAAAATTAAATTCTTCTAAGGTAAAATTGGTGGGTTCTAGAAGATTTAATTTTTGGAGGTCCCTGACCAAGGGAATGTTGAAGAAATCAAGAAATTTTGGACCCTTGGGCCTTGGTAGGTAAGTCAAATTCAATTTTTTGAGAAAATTAACTCAACATAATTAATTTTGAGCTAATTAAAAATCAATTAAATGAAAATTCAAATTTTCCTCAAAAAGATAAATAATTTCGACGGTGATGATTAAAGGTTAATTAAATATTTATGAACATTCGAGATTAATTTGACAAGGATCAAACCAACTAGCCATTGGGGAATTTTTCTATAAATTAGAGATCGATGTTAGTCTATTCCATCCGATCTTTGAATCGTGTACTGAGCTCTCAAGCTCTCTTGTCTATTTTCTGGAATAAATGCAAAAGTATTTGGGGTTTCAACTTGCGGTGGTGTTCCTCTTCATGAATCTATGGTAACCTTGTTTTAATTTCTGCTTAATATTATGTGAAACTATCAACCAATGGCTCTCTTGAAATAATCTAAATACACGTACCTTATTCAGTTTGTTGGATCTAGGGTAACATTTTTAATTTTGATTTAGTTAGCAGGTATATCTATTTCTTCATAATTTTATTGTTATTCAATTTATCTTCTTGTTTTGATGGTTGATATAGTGTTTTTTGAAGATCTCTCAGGTTTTCATTGAGTGTTTGGGGACGGTCCTTGATTGGACCAACCAACTCTCAACATATATTTTTTGAAGAGCCTAGCTCATATAAGCTTCAGGAATTATTTAACGATTAATTTTTTATGCATGATGTTTTTGGGTTAGTACCCCTCTAAAAAACCAAAATCTTTTAAATATTTTGTGGAGAATTTGATAGATCTGGCTAATAAGAGCCTTAGATATTAATATTTGTGAGCGGATTTGGAATCATACTCCTCAGATCTTATATATCCGCTACTCTTGTGCATAGATATGTAGATATTTTGTATAGATCTGAGATTTTTTTTTCTATTTAGGGTCTTGGGGTTTTATTTATTTGTGTATATTGGGATAAAGGTATTTTTGTTTTCCATCTTGCAGGTGTTGATCTCAAGTTTTTTCAAGGATTTTTTTCAACCTCTGAGACAATATAGGCCCCAAATGTTGGAAATACTTGGGGGGGGGGGGGGGTGAATAAGTATTTATTTTCAATTGTTATTTTACCAATTAAAACATTTATATTCAGAACAAAAGATGAAAAACAAGAATAAATGCTTTTATTAATATAATCTGTGCAATAAAATAGATACTATATATATATATATGGTTCCGTTCTGTTGCCAAGCACCAACTTGGACTTTTGTGAGGCTTCAACCTCCAGAGCATCAACTTTGTTTTGTCAAGGCACCAACCTTGCGCTTAGAAGCACCAACTCCCATGACACCAATCCTTCCAGTTTTGAGGCACCAACCTCAAGGACACCAATCCTTCCAATTCTGAGGCTCCAACCCCAAGGGCTCTGACCCAATCTTGTCAAGGCATGTTTGATAGTGATTCTCTGCTCCCAAAACTCTTCTTTACTGAATTCTGTCTGTTTACAGCTTCACTTTTGTCTCCATGCTACAACATCAATGGCAACTAGTCTTCATATGAAGAAGTCTTTACAACTCTTCATACTTTCCATAAAGGGTCCACAAAAGTTATCTCATGATGATATCAAATAGCCATCATGATCTCTGATAATGTCTCCACACAGCTTTAGTGAGTCTACTATTAGCTGCATTAAGCTCTGCATAAGAACCAACTCTTTATTTCAAGCCTCTGTTCTCACTGTCATGGTGAATGCTTCTAGCGTGACTACTGCGCACTGTTCTTGCTATTGCTATCTCTTACTTCCCAGAAATACATTCACATATGCATCAATACTGGTGCTGGCTATTGTTCCCTTCAAGCGATATCAAATGAAACTTTATTTATTATATCACAGAATTATTCTTCAGTATGCATTATGTACCTGATTAATTCATCATAGGTTTGAGTCTTTCATAGGGTAACATGATCATCATAGTTGCTCGTCCTTCAACTTTCCCTTGTCCTGCTGGACCTTTGGCTTCCTCCTGTCCTGCTAAACATTCAGCTTCCTCCTGTCCTTCTAGACATACTGCTCCCTCCTTTCTTCCAGTTCGCCAACAACTAATACTTTCCTTGTTCTATGTTATATACGCCTGATACGCCTGACAATTGGCTTCCTCCTTGCTCGCTTGAGCTTCGGCTTCCTCAACGCTCGCTCGACCTTCTGGCTTCCCTCCTCCATTCACTTTAGCTTCCTCTATGCTCGCTCGACCATCTACGCTCGCTTGATACTTTAGCTTCTCGATCCATGGCTTCGTCTTTCTATTCGAGTGTTCCAATACTCAGAGGACACATTAATTCGCAAGAGAGGTCGAATTACAATAGTGTTGCATATTAAAAATTATCAGAGAGGCCCTTTTTAATATTCATACAATATACATTAATTGTTCACAGACATCACATTCCTTTAATCGCAATCGCGGCTTCCGAAGGTCTTTTATAAGTCATGCCCATACCATAGCCGATGGTCAATTGCCCCTACTGGATGCGATATTATATTAAACTGCTTTTAGTAAGTCCATTGGGTCCACAACATTATCGCAATTGGTGGTTTGACATCTCTTAGAGACTAGCGATACAACGGATGTGATATCACATTTAGTCATGTTAAATGGTGCATTTGGGTCCATAATATATATCACAATCGACAATCCGGCGATGTCAATTCTTTTGAACATTGCGATTCAATGGATGAGATATTTCAATAGGTCGTATTATAATGTTGCAGTGGGTCCACATACATATCGCAATCGGTGGTTTGAGGGTGACAACCCTTTATAACTTGCGCTATGAGCGTTCCGATAGGCATATGTGATATAACAATAGGGCAGTTTATAATGGTGCAACGGGTCCGCATATATATCGCATCTATATATTATATACTCTTCCGCTCTTTGCTATAACCTATTCAGATCCGTGTATTATCGCAATCAACACTTTCAATGTGGCAAGGCTTTACAAGAGTCTTGTGATATGGCGGATGTGATAATATATTAAATCATATAATTGCAATGGTGTAGTCAGGTCCACATACATATTGTTATTGCAGTTTTAACTTGACAAGGCATTAAACGTTGTGATACATAACTATGGTGAACGTGATATACCAGTAGGGCGTGATATAATAGGACCATCGGGTCCGCAATTGTATATCACAGTCGGGGGTTTTAATGTGGTACTTAATAGAACCCACCGATGTGATTTCTCCAATATCTCTCTCTCTCTCTATATATATATATATATATCTATATACTGCTCCGCTCTTATTTTCTCTTGGCTTGTCGCTCCTATGGCTTCTGATACACTACTCCAATAGCTCTTCTCTGATATTCCTTTGATATCTCATGATATAGTTCCTTTGTTAACTGCTCTTCCACCGGCTTCTCCTCCTTATGCGTGTTCCTCTTTGCGGGACTTCTTGGGCATATAATACATGCGATACTCCTGATATGGCTCCTCTTTCTCCAATAGGTCTTCCTTTAGATTTGCAATGTCTTTCAATGAACTTCTCTGATACCTTCATACCTAGATGGCTTCTGATATCTTTTCCGATATGCCTCTCTTGCTCTGAAATTCTGCAATACTCCTCTGATGTGTTAACTCCTCTGATACTCTACAATACTCTTAGGCATAAGCAATAGCTTTGATATACCTCCTTTGTTAACTCCTCCATTAACAGACTCTTACTCATGGCTTTGCTTTCTTGATGGCCTTGCTCCTTGGCTTCATATCACCATTTAGTATCCTAGAATATTGCAATATTGACATTAATGACAATCTAGGTCAACACCAGAGGGCAAGATATTGTCTCAGAAATAATTTGTTTCTAGGGAAGTTTTATATTTGGGTTTTTTTTTTCTGAGAAAAAAATAATCTTAAGGTAAAAATATATCAGCTTCATATTTAAATTTCTGGGAAATTTTCAAGGTTCTTGGGTTACTGTTTTTATCCTATTCACTACTTGGAAAAAACTCTAGTTGTTTCCTCTGCATTTTCGATTTTTTTTTCTCCCCTCATCAACATCCCTGCCAAGTTTCTCCTCTGCGTTTTTGCTCTTTGCTCCCTTTCGAAACCCTCAAATCTCTTTCTCTTCTATTATTTATCCTCATGCAATTATTTCTCGCTTTGCCCTGATTTTTCTTCTTCTTTTCTGCTGCATTCCAACTCCTTCTCCCTCTTTCCCGCAATCTCTTCTCCCTTACTCTTCCTATATTTTGCCTTAACTTGCCCTCTCTACACTTTGTTTCTCCCTTTGCAACCCTTTCCTCGGTTTCCAAGTTTCCCTTCTCGTTTATGCTCCTCGCACTCCATCTTTGCTCACGGCTTCTCCCTCTTTGCTCTGTGTCCCTCTCATTCTTCTCCATCCTTCCTTGCTACTTGTTCTATTCTCCTTCTATTTGTATTGACTTTCCCTCATTTGTGACCCTCCTTTCTGTATTCTCTTCTCCTCCCCGCATCTTCTCCTAGTTCACACGACTATCTATCCTCCATGTGATTCAATCCCCTCTTCTGCTGCCTACAATTTCAACATCCATCCTTGCCTTCTCCCATCCTTGCATCGTTCTTCCTTGTTGCCGCTCCAATCTGCAGTATTCACCCTCGAACTGCTTTCATTTATTTTATTTTTATTGTATTTTTTAGGGTTAGTTTCAAAGCGCAAAATCAATTTTTTTCTTTCTTTTTATTTAATTCAATTCTCGTTTTTAAAGGTTTTGTTTTTGAGCTTTAAAAGAAAACAATTTTTTCAAATTAATTTTTTATGTAGCTTTTGGCCCATTAAAAATTTAATTAACTTTTTTGATCCTCACATTTGCCACATTTTAATCTTTATCACATTAAATTTGCCAAAGGAGTAATATAAAATTTTAAAATCTAAAGTTCCTTTTTGGGGTGTTCTTTTGTGTTAAGGATTTGTGACTATAAATTTTTAAAAGAGAATTTTTTGTGGGGTTAATTTTTTTTTTAGTCAAGGCACATTTAAATATTTTTAAATTATATCTAAAGTTTGACTATTGGAAAAAAAGATTTTTTTTTGGATTTGAGCACTTAAGAAAATCATTTTAATTCTGGAATTGCTTGAAGTGTTTAGCATTTGAATTTTATGGTTCTTCATGGTAATTAATTTTCAAAATTTAAGTCCTTAAGTATTTCAGATGCTAACTTTCATAATCAGTGACATTGGGTTTTACATCTATTGAGATTGCTCGTCCTTTAATTAACTTTAAGTGCAGTTTTAATTAATTGAATTATTGGACATTTATTGCATACTAAAATTTTGAGAAATTTTCAAGTAATTGTTAAGTACTCTTCCATGGAATTGTGGTAAATTGCATATATTTTGTTTCCTAAATTGAGTATTTTTGAGCATCTTTATAATTGGCATTGATATTAAAGAATTGTGAAGGGGTTTTTGTTTTCTTTCAGCTATAATTGCATTGGAAAGGATCTAGATAAATTGAAGTGATAAGTTTGTGATTTAATTGGGCATTATTTTGTGATATTTTAAGCATATTGTTGAGAAGTTTATCTTTCATTCTAGTGAAGTGAATATTTATTTGTGCGATTAAGGGCTTTGATATATAAATCATAAATAAATCGTGGCATAAGCACTTCCAATCCTTGAATCTAGCTTCATCTCACTCCATCTTCTAATCATCTCATGCATTTGCATATTAGGCTAGCCTTGCATAATTAAAATTTACTTCCAAGCATAAGCTTGGCCGATAGAAAGATAGGTACCCATCCTTCTTTGCTTGAGAAGCTTGCTTTAATAATACTTAAAACAGTGACTTTGCAGTCATCAGAGCCACAACTCTCTACATTGCCGGAGGTACCAAGTATGTTAGATTTTCAGGAGAGGTATTGTTAATCACACCTTAGTGTGCTTCGCCTTATCTTCTCTCTGCCACTTGCTGTGAAATTATGCTCGATATAGAAAGGATTGAAGGGTTTAAACTTAGAATAGGAATTTAACTAAAATTAACCAATATTTCTACGTCCCACATAGATTTACGACATGCACTTCATATAAGATAGTTATTCATCCAAACAAAAGTTGGTAATCAATTACTTGGTCCTAAATTTCCTAGAAAGATAGTTGACTCCATAAGGCACTGGTATCAATTGTTTAAATCTAATCGAATCCTATAGGTCTTGCTAAATCTAAAACAAGTGTTTGGTCGCTTCACTGTGCCTCCCAAACTGGTTGGTTCCCAACTAGTTCTCCAGGTCCATTCCATTTCTGTAGGGTGTACCCCCCTTAGCCTATTGTTGGGAGACAAATTAAATGGAGAGATTGGGGATCAGGGTAGCAACTCTCGATTTGAGCTGTTGTCGCAGTGCCTATACATTTTGTGCAACAAATTTTTTTTGGCGTTGTTTTCGGGGACCAATTTATTAGACCTTGGCTTTACAACATTCATTTTCATTCATCTTCATCTTCTCATCTTTCATCTCTGGTGTCTAAGTTATATTTATGTCTGAGTGGCGACTCCACTTCCTTTATCTTCTAGAGGAGATTGTAGTAGAAGGCATCCAAGTAACTTGGTTAATCCTGCTCCTGATCTTGAGAAGGCTCTCAGGGTTCGATTACACAAGCTTTCTTCTCGTACACTTCTTGTTAATCTTGGACAACAAGCCCTCTCTAACATCAATTCACTTTTTCTTGATCCTATTGAACAAGACTTCGTGGATGATTTATATCTTCCTTGTGATTTTGCTAATACTCACAAGGAATAATGACCTTCCCGATAAAGGTTTGGATAAATTGCCTTCTTTCTAAGGGAATAATGGGATATCTGTTAAAGCTCATCTTCAAAATTTTAGGCATTTCATTAATAAATGGGGTGGTGCTAATGTTTCTCATGAAGATGTAAAAATCAATCTTTTTGTGCTATCTCTGGAAGAAGATGCTTTGGAGTGGTTTACTGAGAAAGATGATCATTCTTTTGACTCATTATAATTAATCATTAGTGCCTTTAAGGAAAAGTTTGGAGATAAGAAAGAAGAAATGCATTTGAGGCTATCAGTATCATAAAAAAGAAAGATAACAATACGGTTGAAGAGTTCAACAAGAGATTTAATGGTATTATTAAGGAAATATCTACAGATTGTAAGCCTCCTGATAAATCTCTTCTAGATTTTACATTGATGCTTTTAATCCTGATATTTCTTATGAATTAAGATGTGCTAAGAGTCGTGATTATAAATTTTCTCAAACTTTAGCTGAAGAGCTTGAAAGGATAAAAAGGCACCAGGGAATTCTAAAATTCCTGGCTTTGATAGGGCTGCAACTAAATTAAAGAAGTTAAAGAATTTGGTGATGACCCTATGCAAAAATTACTTCAAAAGCTTGAAAACATGGAGCTTAACTAACCGAAATTAATCTCTAACCATGCTAAGGAAATAAGTACTTTGCATTCTAGTTTGGTTCAAATGGAAAGGGCTCAAGTGCAAAATTTCTAGCCTAGGAATCATAATAATAATCGAAGTAATAATACTTGGCAAAAAAAAGGCCAATCTAGTGAGCAGGGACTTCTTAATTTGCTTGAATCTACTAATTTGGTCGATGAAGCTCCGCCTTATTGTATGGCTTGTGATGTTCTTCATGGGGAGGCTAGTTGCCCCACTATTAAAAGAATTATGGATAGTGGAATGTTTGGGGCAATTAATCAAATAAATGTTGCTGGTAAATAATTTTCTTTGTCTATGGAAGATTGGATGGAGGTTAAGGAAAACAATCAAAATGTTAGGTCTTCCACATCCTCCTTTAGTATAAATAATTTTGATCATGAAAAGGATGTGATGGTTGAATTATTTGGTGAAAAGCCTTCTCCAGAGCAAGTCTTGGAGATTGCAAAAGATAAGGGTTTGACTAATCAAAGAAGGGACAAGGATCAAAGTGGAAATCAAATTCCCCCTCAAGGTTTAAACCTTGGTTCAAACTTTGGATTAGATTTTGATTTGAGAAGTTGGTTTAATAATGAAAAATTTTGGGTTCCTGTCATCGAGATATTAAAGATTCCTTCCCAAAAAGCTAAGTTATTAAAAGTTATCGAAGCTTCTTGTGTGAATATTTCACAACAGAAGGCACCAGATAATGTCTATCAAGATGCCCCTATATATTTGCAAAGTTTGGATTAAGATAACAAGGATTATCAACAATTCTTTATTACTTTGATGGTTAATGGATATACATTGAATAGTTGTATGTTTGATTCTAGTGCCTTAGCCTGTGTCATGACCAAGAGGGTCATGGAAAATCTCAATTTAAGATTCTCTAGGCCTTACTACAATATATGTGTCATTGATTTTATGAAGATTGAAGTTCATGGGTTAATTAAGGATTTACAAGTTCATTTATCAATTAACCTTGACATTATGATTGTTATGAACATTGTTTTTGTTGATATGATTGATGATTAGGGTATGCTATTATCTAGAAAATGGGCATCTGATCTAGGAGGAAGTATTCAGAGCTGACGGGTTTGCAAGACTTAACAGAGAGCCTAAAAGAAGATTTCATGTTGAAGATCCTAAGATACCCCATAATGAGATAATTAAAGAATAGTATGACATTGGGAATTATGTTGTTTTGTCTAACTCCATAGTTCTTTTCGATGATAAGGTTGATGAAAAGTTTGGGGATCTGAAGGATAAGGTATGGTACATGTATTTTGACGATGCATCATCTAGGCATGGTAAAGGTGTGGGGATATTATTAAAGTCTCCCCTTGGTCATATTTTCAAATTTGCCTATAGATTGGAATTCGAAGCATTCAACACTATTGCCGAGTATGAAGCCTTGTTGTTGGGTCTTGAATTAGAAAAGGCTTTAAGAGTTAAGTTTCTTAGTATCAAGGGAGATTTTGACTTAGTAATCATGCAAATTAAAAATAAATTTACATGTAAAAATCAAAGGTTAAGGAATTATCGAAATTTTGTATGGGATAATATGGAATACTTCTATGTCCTTGACCTTGAAGCTATCCCAAGAGACCAGAATAATTTGGTGGATGAGCTTGCCATAATTGCTTCTATTTTGTAGTTATCTAATGAGTTGATCAATGATAAGATAAAAATGGAAATTATTTTTAGATCTTCTGTTCTAGATAATTTAGAGCATTGGCAAGTTTTTGATGATGAAAACAAGTGATTTGTTTTCTTGATAATTTGGCTGAGTTTGAAAATTTTCAGATAAATTTTAGGGAGGATGGTTCTGATAATCATGAAGATACTATAAATCCTACTCCTAGGAATGTTTTTGCTTTAGAGCAACACTTTGATCGGCATGATGCCACAAAGACGAAATAGGAAAATAAAATGCATCCAGATGAATTCATCGAAGAAGACATTGGTACCTCTAGTGATACCAAAATCGTCAAAATTAGTAAGGGTACTAATGAAGAAGAAAGGAGAAAGGTAGCCAATTTACTTCATGAATATTGGGATGTTTTAGCATTTTCTTATAATGAATTAAAGAGTTAAAGGGAAGATATCATGGAGCCACTATCCCTTTGAAATATGAAAATTCTAAACCCTTTCATCAAAATCTTAGGCCAATAAATCCTAAGTTAGCCCCTTTAGTTCAAAAAGAGCTTTCAAAGATGCTTGCAGTAGGAATTATTATTGCTCAACTAGGCATTCAACATGGTGTTCCAACCTGGTGATTGTTAGGAAAAAGAATGGTACAATTAGACTTTGTGTCGATTTTCGAAACCTCAATATAGCATGTAAAAAGATAATTACTCTTTGCCAAACATGGAGACAATGTTGCAAAGAGCAACTGGTTATGGAATGATGTCATTGCTAGATGTTTTTTCTGGATATAATCACATATGGCTTAAGAAAGAGAATCGTCACAAAACTACATTCACCACAATATGGGGTACTTTCAAATATATTAGAATGTCCTTTGGATTAACCAATGTTGGGGCTACTTTTCAAAGGGCTATGGATTATGCCTTTAAGGGTTTAATCCGAAAAATGATCCAAATATATCAGGATGATCTTACAATTTTTTCTAAGGATGGTATTAGTCGTATAGGTCATGTTAGGCAAGTTTTTGACAAATTTAGAGAGTTTGGGATTTCCTTAAATCCAGATAAATCTATTTTTGGTGTAACTGAAGGGAAATTACTTGGCCACATCATTTCTAAAGATGGGATCAAAGTTGACCCTAGAAGAGTTGAGGCAATTCAAAAGATTCCTCTCCCTCATAACCTTAAATCCCTCCAGTGTTTTCTTGGAAAAACAAGTTTTCTTAGAACATTTCTTTCGAATTATGCAGAAGTAGCTAAAACTATTCAAAGTATTTTGAAGAAGGATATAAATTTTTTATGGAACGATGGAAAAAGGATTTTTTAGGAAATCAAAGGTGCTATTGCCAAAGCTCTTGCTTTAGTTAGTCCCATTTATTACAAGGATTTCATGATTTTCTCTTTCGCTTTTGAAGATACCATTGCTATATTACAGAAAAATAAGGAAGGCCACGAACAACCCATTGCTTTCATGAGTAGAGCACTTCAAAATTCTGAATTAAATTACACTACCATGGAAAAGCAAGCCTATGCCTTATTTAAGTCTCTTAAGCATTTTAGGACTTATGTGGGTTATTCCAAAATCATTGCTTTCGTCCCACATTCTGCGATTAAAGCTATATTAACTCAAATTTATTGCTTAGGGACTTGCGTTAAGCGGGTTACTAAAATCCAAGAACATGGCTTAGATATTAGACCCACCAAGTTAGTCAAAGGTCAAGGCTTGGCCGAAATGATGATCAAAGGTAATGAGAAAGCTCTTGGTTTGATTTGTCTTAAATATACATCTTCGCCTGAGCTGCAAAGATTAGGATACATGAATGATACAAGGATATTATTTATTACATGTTAAATCTTACATGTCCTAACCATTTAGTCGCTTATAAGAGAAAGGCTCTTAGATTAAAAGTCACTAAGTATTGTCTCATAAAAGATGGCCTTGGATGGAGAAATCATGAGGGCTTAGTACATAGTGTTGATGAAATTGAGTCTAAGAAGTTTATTTATGAGTTTAATTTTGGATTATGTGGTGGTCATTATGCTACTAAAACCACTGCCCAAAATTTTTTGAGAGCTGGTTATTATTGGCCTTCAATTTTTTATGATGTGCATAAGTTTGCTAGAAGTTACCAAGACTATCAACTATTCA
Source organism: Pinus taeda (assembly GCA_000404065.3). NCBI lineage: Eukaryota > Viridiplantae > Streptophyta > Pinopsida > Pinales > Pinaceae > Pinus > Pinus taeda. The sequence goes on along the minus strand of APFE031680171.1, from coordinate 97,509 downwards.
TTGGTAAACAAAATCTTGTTGCCTTTCCCTTACAACTTGTGGTTGTGGCGGCACCTTTTTAGCATTGGGGTCTGAACTTCATTGAGAAGTTTCATGAAAATTCTAGCAATGGCTACTCATGGATTTTGATTGCTATCAATTATTTCACTAAACGGATAGAAGCCATTCATGTTAAGAATGCCACTGAAAAGGTTATTATGGACTTCATTGAAAATAATATCATTACTAGATTTGGTGTCCCAACTAGGATCACTACTGATAATTCCAAGACTTTTAGTTTTTTAGAGTTTTCATCTTTTTGCTTCAAGTATGGCATTATCTTATCTCATTCATCTAATTACTATCCTCAAGGTAATGGCCTTGCTGAATCAAGTAATAAAAATATTATAACCATTATCAAGAAGATAGTAGGAGGTAATAAGCAATCTCGAGACAACAAAATCAAGTATCCTTTATGGGCATATAGGATTACGAAAAAGAAAGCTACCGGTAAAAGTCCTTTTGAATTAGTTTATGGATCAGATGTAACTTTACCTGTGCACCTTAAATTTCCATCTTATCAACTCCTTCAACATTTTTCTACTGATAAATATGTTGCTCAAAACAAAATTGATTAGATTGTGGAGTTGGATGAAACTCATAGGGAAGATTTGATAATATGTGTAAAATTCAATCTAACATTAAGAAAATCTTTGATAAATCATCTCGATCTAGATCTTTGCATGTTGGAGATATTGTACTTCTTTGGGATCACAAGAATGAAAAACCAGGAAAACATAAGAAGTTTGACAGTTTGTGGCTGGGACCGTACATTATTTGAGACATCACTGGACCGAATTCATTCCACTTGAGCAGATTGGATGGTGAAGTCACTTGACTTACCTACAAATGGCCAAATGCTCAAATTGTTCTTCAAAGATGACATTTGATGCCATGGGGCATCCTTTGTACTGTATTCCTAACCCTACACCTTGTCATTTCAACATTTAATTTTTGTTTTAGGATTAGATTTACTTTTCATGTTAGTAGAATTGATGATAGTTATAAGAGCTTTTATTTCATGTGCTTAATGTTATATGATGATATTTGGATGGGTAATACTTATGTAATTTTGTGTGTTTCTTGGGTGCAAATTATGGATTCTCACATTCCTTCGATGAAGCAAAGTGTCCCCAACTAGAGTCAGATGTTGACCACTCTGTATCAATGACCCCATAACAGTACACCCCTTTTTCCACAAAAGGGAACTATCATGTTCAAAGTGTTCACATCATTCATATTTCATCACCAATCATCAATTTGTTAAACATGTACACCCATTCTGCATGGTTATAATGTAAATGATCTTAGTAAGACCATCATGTATGTAACAACTTGGGTAAGCATAATATTTGGTGATGATTTCTACCCTAGGAGGTTTTTTGTCTCACTGATTTATTTGTGTCTCTAGACATAAATGATCGACATAGGTTTTCCATCCAATCTCACCCCAAAGTTAGGGTGGATTTTGTTGTCAAGATATTAAGTGAGTCCTAGTGTTTTTTATCAAGTCCTTGTAAAAGTAATTTGGGAATAATCCTAGCTAATTGGCTAGATTATTTTATTACAAATTACTTGGTCTTCTAGATTATATTTTAAGTTGCAAAATTGGATAGATTTTTGAGGGTCTATAATGAATGGGTGTTCCCCCTTCATGTATTAAATTGTAATATCTTGATATAAAAAATATTTAGTGCATTGTCCCGCATAATTAGACAACATGGCTAAATATTAGAGGATTGGAAAAATTATTAATCCTCTCATAAGACAATTAATTAAATTTTCTGGCCAAATTAAATTAAAATCCTAAGGTAGACATTTAATTAATTTTGTGTCATAGGTAAAATAAAATTCTCCCTAGGTAAAATTCATGGGTTCTAGAAGAATGATTTTTGGAGGTCCCTTGCCAAGGGAATGCTGAAGAAATTAGGAAATTTTGGACCCTTGGGCATTGGTAGTTAAGTGAAAGTCATTTTTTTGAGAAAATTAATTCAAAATAATTAATTTTGAGTTAATTAAAAATCAATTAAATGAAAAATTCGATTTTTGATAAAAAAAAAAAAAAATTGATAGTGATGATTAAAGGTTAATTAAATATTTATGAATAGTCGAGATTAATTTTACAGGGATTAAGCCAACTAGCTGTTGGAGAATTTTTCTATAAATTAGAGGTTTGTGTCAGTCTATTCCATCTGGTCTTTGAATAGTGTGCTAAGCTCTCAAGCTCTCTTGTCCATTTTCTGGAATAAATGCAAAAGTTTTGGGGTTTCAACTTGCTGTGGTGTTCCTCTTCATGAATATATGGTAACATTGTTTTAATTTATACTTAAAATTATGTGAAAACTATGAATCAATAACTCTCTTAGAATAATTTGAATACATGTACCTTATTCAGTTTGTTGGATTTAGGGTAACATTTTTAATTTTGATTGAATTAGTAGGTATCCCTATTTCTTCATAATTTGTTGTTACTCTATTTATCTACTTGGTTTGATGGTTGATCTAGTGTTTGTAGAAGATCTCTCAAGTTTTCAATGAGCGTTTTGGGATAGTCCTCGGTTGGACCAGCCAACTTTCAACACATATTTTTTGAAGAGCCTACCTCATATAAGCTTCAAGGTTTATTTAACGATTAATTTTTTATGCATAATGTTTTTGGGCTAGTACCTTTCTAAAAAAACCAAAATATTTTAAATATTTTGGGGAGAATTTGATAGATTTGGCTAGTAAGAGCCTTAGATCTTAAGATATGGGAGAGAATTTGGACTCATATTTCTCAGATCTTACTGACCTGCAACTCTTATGCATAGATATGTAGATATTTTGTATATATCCGAGATTTTTTCTAGTTTGGGGTCTTGGGGTTTTATTTATTTTTGTATATCAGGATCTGGGTATTTTTATTTTCCATCTTGCCGATGTTGATCTGAAGGTTTTTCAAGGAAAATTTTCAAGATCTGAGACAGATCCAGGCCCTCGAGGGAAATATCTTGCCTTTGAAACAATTTATTTGTAGGGAAGTTTCAAATTTGAGTTTTTTTTCCGAGAAAAAAATATCTTAAGGCAGAAATATATCAGTTTGAAATTTAAATTTCTCGAAAATTTTCAAGGTTCTTGGGCTAGCATTTTTATCCTATTAACTTCCTAGAAACAACTCTAGTTATTTCCTCCTTTTAATTTATGATTTTTTTTTCTCCCCTCATCAGCATCCCTACCAAGTTTCTCCTCTGCATTTTTCTCTTTGCTCCCTTTTGAAACCCTCGACTCTCTTTCTCTTATGTGATTTATCCTCACACAGTTCTTTCTCCCTTTGCCCTCATTTTTCTGCTTCTTTTTTGTTGCATTCCAGCTCCTTCTCCCTCTTTCCCACAACCTCTTCTCCCTCGCTCTTCCTATCCACTGCCTTAACTTTCCCTCTCTCCTTTGTTTTTCTCCCTTCACAACCCTTCCCTCACTGCCTGAGTTTCCATTCTCCTTTGCGCTCCACGCTCTCCATCTTTGCTTGTGGCTTCTCCCTCTCTGTTTCACGTCCCTTTCATTCTTCTCCATCCTTCCTCGCTACCCTTTCTCTTCTACTTCGATCTGCGTCGACTTCTTCTCATCCGTGACCCTCCTTTCTGTGTTCTCTTCTCCTCCCCGCATATTTTCCTCATCCGTGCATCTATCTATCCTCCACGTGTTTCGATACCCTCTTCCGCTACCTGCAATTCCATGATCCATCCCAACCTTCTCGTATCTTTGCATCGTTCTTCTTCGCTGCCGCTCCAATCTACAAAATTCACCCTTGAATTGCTTTCATTTTTTTTTTTTTAATTGTATTTTTTTAGGGTTAGTTTCAAAGCGTAAAATCATTTTTTTATTATTATTTAATTTGATTCTCATTTTTTAAAGGTTTTGGTTTTGAGCTTTAAAAGAAAACGATTTTTTCAGATTAAATTTTTATGTTGCCTTTAGCCCATTAAAAATTTAATTAAACTTTTTGGATCCTCACATTTGCCAAATTTTTATATTTATCACCATTAAATTTGCCAAAGGAGTAATATAATTTTTTTAAATATAAAGTTCATTTTTTGGGTTTTTTTGTGTTAAGGTTTGGGGGCTTTAAATTTTTAAAAGAGAAACTTTTGTGGGGTTAAGTTTTTTTTTTTTTAGTCAAAGCACATTTAAATATTTTAAAATTATCTCTAAAGTTTGACTATAGGAAAACAATTTTTTTTTGTTGGATTGGAGAACTTAAGGAAATCAATTTAATTCCAAAATTGCTTGAAGTGTTTAACATTTGAATTTCATGGTTCTTCATGGTAATTAATTTTTGAAATTTAAGTGCTTAAGTCTTTTGCCTGCTAACTTTCATAATCATTGACATTGGATTTTACATCTATTGAGATTGCTCATCGTTTAATTAACTCTAGGCACGATTTTAATTACTTGAATAATTGGATATTTATTGCATATTAAATTTTTGAGAAATTTTCAAGTAATTGTTAAGTACTCTTCCATGCAATTGTGGTAAATTGCATATCGTTTGTTTCCTAAACTAAGTATTTTTGAGTATCTATATAATTGGCATTGATATTAAAGAATTATGAAGAGGTTTTTGTTCTCTTTGAGCTATAATTGCATTAGAAAGATTCTAGATAAATTGAAGTGATAAGCTTGTGATTTAATTGGGCATTATTTTGTGATATTTTAAGCATATTGTTGAGAAGTTTATCTTTCAGTATAGTGAAGTGAATATTTATTTGGGCAATTAAGCGCTTTGATATATAGCTCAGAAATAAATCGTGACATAGGCACTTTCAATCCTTGAATCTAGCTTCATCTCCCTCCATCTTCTAATCTTCTCGTGCATTTTCATATTAGGTCGGCCTTGCATAATTAAAATTTACTTCCAAGCATAAGATTGGTCAATAGAAACGTTTAGTAATACAAGGGTTCATGAATATTAGCACCATCACGGGGAGGTCTGCAACTTGAGCAAGGATTAAAGTTGGCGCTAGGGTTTTGCATTAGGGTTCCATGGCAGAACACGTAGGGGGGGAGCGCCGCTCCCTCCTACAGTCAGGCAGTCACAGAGGGAGGCAAGGAAGCAGGAGGGAAGCACTTCAAAAAACCATCAGAAAAGATTTCAGAAGCAAGAGGCAAGGAGACAGTTGGAAGAAACAAATTCCAGGATCAGGAAGGAAATCAACAGGAAACAAGTAAAGGAAAGGAGAAGGGAGGTGGCAACAGAAAAACAACCTCCATGAGAACTACAGGAGTTTGTAAACCCAAATCGAGCATCATTCCCCGGTCATACTAAGTGATCCAGTGATTTAAGCACATAGGGACCATATGAAAGAACATGTGATCATTTGCAAGTTCATGGGGTTATGGCCAACAAAGAGGGCATTACATATTTGGATTAGGAGCCATTGGAAGCCGAAGGGAGAAATACATTTACATCTTGGTTCTAAGGGCTTCTTCACGGTGGTGTTCACAAGCCTAGAGGACAAAGAGAGAGTGTTCGAAGGAGGGCCTTACTTCTATGCTGCGGCAGGACTCTACATGCAGCCATGGATGATGAAATTTGTCCCAGAACGTGAGACATTTACATCCGTACTGGTTTGGATTAGACTATACTCATTACCTCTGGATTACTGGCAACCAGATTCTTTGAAAACCATAGTCAACAAGTAGGGGCATTTTCTGAAGATATCAGAGGTAACCCTTAAAGGTAAATATACCTCCTTCACCCGAATATGTGTGGAAATGGATCTATCTGGAGCCCTTCCGGAAGCAATAATTTTAGAGGCATATGATGAAGAATGGGTGCAAACAGTGGACTATGAACACATACCATTCAGGTGCCACAAATGTCATGAACATGGTCATCTATTCAAAGACTGCCCAACAAACAATATGGAAGGCAATGGGAAAACCTCTTTGGATAGAGATCACGAAGGTTTCACCAAGGTTCGGGGCAAAGGGAAAGCGAGTAAATGGCCACACAAGAAGATCAGTGAAGATAGATACACAAGACACAAAAGCTTCAAAATCCTAGAGGAAGTAGAGGAGAACGTGGAGACAGTCCAGGACAAGGAAAACGTATTTAAGGAGTAGGACACGGAAGCTAAAATGGAGGATATCACAGTCACAACCAGCAGAAGAAAGATCTACCAAGCTGCATCGAGATCAGTAAGGACCATGAGATGACTCCAAGTGAGATAGGAATGGAGGACCATGAACTACAAGAGATTCTAGACAGGGAAAATCTAGATCTAGAAATATTTTTGGAACAAGGAAAGAACAAAGGAGTGGAATCCTTGCAAAAAGAAGATTATGATCGAGTTCGATAACTCTTTCTATGGAGGGCACAATTGAAGGGAACAGGTGTCAAAAGAAACTATGAAATCCAGGAGCCAAGTGGGATCAAAATGATGAAGAACTCACAGGCACAATCTCCAAAGAACTCAGGAAGGATAAGAGGAAGGAAAAGACAGAATGAACTGCTAAACGAATGTGGAAAACTACTGATTAACTCAGGTAAGATGAAATATCTTACCAACTATTCCTTTACTAACCTTTCTTAATGAAGCTCACAACCTGGAATATCAAGGTATAGGTAGTAGAAGGAAACAAAGGAATCTAAGTAACATAATAAAAGAAGAAAAACCAGACATGGTCTTTATTCAAGAGACTAAATGTTCAATGGAAAAAATAAGAGAAATTCATAACAAATGGTTAATAAAGTATGAGTATTTAGAGGTTAAGGCAAATAACTTGGCAGGTGGGATTCTCATGCTGTGGGATCCACATAAATTTGGAATCCTGGATGCTTCATATCTATCTTTGGTGTGTAATCCTGTCGGTGATAAGGAGACATACATGATAACAAATGTTTATGGACCTCAAAGGAAAGTAGATAAACTCAAGCTTCTCACTTCCATGGAAGGTCTAAGAGCAAGACATCCCAATATGCCTTGGATAGTGGCAGGTGATTTAAATATGATAAAATCTTTTAAAAAAAAAAGGGAGGCACTAGACGGCTAGGCAGAGACTCTGAAGCCTTCCAAGATTTCATTATGAACATGGACTAGTGGACACTAAGACAATTAATGGAACCTTCACTTGGAACAATAAAAGGGGAGGGGATTCCCAAGTGGCTTCCAAACTTGATAGATTTATTATTTCTGAGGATATCCTCCTCACAGGACCCACCATCACAGCTTCCATTTTGCCCTTTGGAGGCTCGGATCACTGGCAAGTTCAGCTAGAAGCTACCTCTATGGGTATTCACAGAAACAAACCCTTCAGATTTGAAAATGCTTGGCTTGCACACCCCAAATTAACCAGTAACATTGATAAATGGTGGAAAGAGGAGTTGAATATTCAGGGTACTAAAATATTCATGCTCTAGCAGAGATTGAAACATATCAAATCCAAACTTAAAGCTTGTAACAAAAAGGAATTTGGCGATATCCTCAAAGCCAGAATAGAAACTGAGCAGAAACTCCAGGAAATCAATTAGATCAATATCACAGAGGGATTCAATGAAGAGAGGCAAAAACTAACTAACTCTTTGCAGGAAGAATGGGAGGATCGATGCTTACAAGAGGAAATTTTCTGGAGATAGAAATCTAGGATTCAATGGATCAAAGAGGGAGAAAGAAATACAAAGTTCTTCCACAAATCCACTATGGCCCACAGAGCATAATAGAATCACAAAGATTAAAGATTCTCAGATTATTGAGCTTGTCTCTCACAAAGACATGGAATCGAGTCTAGTACAACACTTCTTCAATATTGCAAAGGAGCCAATGGAGGATAGATCTAGGTTCATTGATCAGTTCACTCAGTATATTCCTAAGTTGGTTACCAGAGAGGACAACCACAATCTCAACAGGCTAGTCTCGGAAGAGGAGGTCAGTGAGGTGATTAGGAAATGCAAAGTGGAAAAGCACCAGGCCCGGATGGATTCAATGTAGACTTCTTCAAAGCCTACTGGGAAACAGTCAAACAGGACATCCTCGAGGTTGTGGAAGACTCGAGAAAATCCAAAAAGGTTCTAAAAGCACTGAACACTTCCTTCATAGCTTTAATCCCCCAAAAGGAAAATGCTATGACTCCGGATGGATTTTGACCCATAGCCTTATATAATGTGGTGTATAAAATCATCTCCAAAGTGATAGCCAATAGACTCAAGCCCCTGCTACCTTCCCTCATCTCGGAAGAGCAAATAGGCTATGTGGAAGGAAGACAAATTCTCAACAACATCATCCAAGCACATGAGGTGGTACACTCTCTCAAATGAAACAATCAAGCAGGTATGATCATTCAGTTGGACCTTGTGAAAGCCTATGAAAAACTTAGTTGGTCTTATATCAGAGCTATTCTAAAAGCTTATGGCTTTGACCAAAACTGAATAAGATGGGTTATGGCACTAGTTACCACGACTAGTTTTTCCATTTTTCTTAATGGAGCTCCTTCAAGTACCTTTACACCTTCCAGAGGGTGCAGACAAGGAGATCCACTCTCAACTTTCCTCTTCGTCCTCATGATGGAAGGGCTAGGTAGGGAAATCAAAATGGCTAATGTGGAAGGTCGAATTCAGAGTATCAAGCTCACCCTGGATGGAGAGTCTAACACTCATCAACAATTTGTGGATGATACTATGTTGCAGGGCATACTCACAGTTAGGGAAGCAAGAGCAATCAAAAATATCCTAAACGATTTTGCTATGGCAGCAGGTACAGAGGTAAGCCTCAACAAGTCCAAAGTTTTTTTCTTCAATACTAATATTGCTATACAAAGAAACATTACTAGGATTCTTTGTTTTCAAAGGGAACAGTTACCATCCAAATATCTTGGCATTCCTCTTACTGAAAAATCTCTAAGCAAGAAAATATGGGAACAAATTTTGAGTAAACTTTAGGACAAGATTAGAAAGTGGACATGCAGATCTTTAAACTTAGCAGGGCGGCTTGTGCTCACAAAGGCAGTACTGCAGGCCATTCCCATTTTCATGTTTGCAGCTCTCCCTGCTCCTCAAGGTATTAAGTAGCAGATAAGGAGCATACAAAGAGACTTTCTATGGGGCAGAGGGGAAGAGAAAAAGAAGTGGGCTTTAGTAGCCTGGGACAAGCTCTACAAGCCCAAAAGCCATGGCAACTTGGGGCTGCATGATCTGGAGACTCTCACCGAAGTTTCGGGAGCAAAGCTTTGGTGGAGATGGATCAAGGAGCCGAATGCCCCCTAGGCCAAGCTTTGGAAACAAAAGTATGCCAAGCATTGGCAGGAGAAGGATCATATTAGAATGTCAGGACAAATCAGGGGCTCACACATTTGGAACCTTGCTTGGGAGAATAAAAGCATTGTTCAGCAACAATGTTTCTGGGAAATCTGAGGAAGGGACCGTGCTCGATTTTTGGAGGACAGCTGGCAACAGGAACCCATCCTTTACAGGAATGACCTGGCACCCCTCAAGAGAGACAAAGATAGAAAAGGTCTGTTAATGGTAAAAGATTTCTGGGAACAGGGAAGGAATAATGAAAAATGGAGGAAATGGAAGGATCTAAGTTACAGTGATGAGAGTCCTTTGAAAGCCAAGGCAAATGCTCTTATCTAGAACTTAGAGCATAGACAGATTTTGGTTTCCTCCTCACCTGACCAATTAACATGGGTGAAGAATAATGAGGGTAACTTTAACCTCAAAGAGGCAAAATAGGCAGTCACATGATTTAACTTTGTGAATACTGATCAAGTTTGGAAGGAGCTTTGGCAAACTCATCACTGGATGAAAATAAAGTTATTCATCTGGCTAGTGCATTAAAGAAAGATCCTAACTTGGGAAAACCTCCTAAAGAAAGGCTTCAGTGGCCCTTCCAAATGTCACCTCTGTGGCTCACATGAGGAAACGATTGAACACCTTCTCAACCTCTGCCCTTTTTCTGCTAAGGTGTGGAATTGGGTGGCCTCAATCTTCAAACAAACCGATAGGGACAGTCTCAGCATCTCCAACACTTTGAAAAACTGGAGAAAAAACTTCCCAGGGAATGAGATCATTAACAAAGCCTGGATGCTAGTACCAGGCTTTGTCATTTGGAATGTTTGGAAAGAGTGCAATAGGAGGATCTTCAAAGATAAAGCTAGCGAGCCCCAGCACATAATCGATCAAATTCTAAAACAACTTAAAGACACAGTAAAAAGCCTATTGAAGTCACTTCCTAAGGATCCTCCTCTACCTCAAGAGGAGAATATTATACTTAATTTGGGACTCCAATTCACCAGTCCTCAAGGATTGATAAAGGGAGTGAGAACAATAAACACAGGGGCCAATAGTTGGAAACCCCCTCCACAGGGTTTCTTCAAGGTAAACATTGATGGAGCTTTTAAGGGTAATCCAGGGGTCGCTGGCTTTGGGGGTGCCATAAAAGATCATCAGGGGCAAAAAAAATACATCTTCCATGACCACTTGGGGAAGGGTACCTTAACATCACTGAGCTCCTTGCATTAGAGCAATGCTTGGAAATCTTGGTGGAGACAAATTTACAAAATGCTATCATTGAAGCAAATTCGAAATTGATCATTAGAGTAGCCAAGAAAATACACAATGGAACTTCGCCAGATAAAGTGTCGAAGCATTGGAAGCTACCGCAGGTTTTTTACCGTATACACTCTCACCTACAAAGCCTTAAAATTCATGTGAAAAGGAAAGCAAATATGTTAGCAGATTGATTGGCCAACGAAGGAGTGACCAATAGGGACAGGGATTCTTGGCATGCTTGGGAGGCGTTACCTACCAGAAAATTGCGAGAGGATTGTTTTCATTTGGCAACCAAAGATATGGAACTATGGGTGAACAGAACTGATTGAAGGGATTCAACAGACAGGCAGGAGGATGGGGTCACCTAAATCGTCTACATTTTTTGATTTTGGTTTCTCTCCAAAACTCTGATCACTTTCAGTTGAATGATGAAGGTAACGAATCGGGCAGCACCACAGATCTGGTTGTCTGTTTGCATGTGGCACAACGGGTATTTGACAAAGAATCTAGGCGGAAGGCTCATAAATTTCTGCAGGAATGGTCTGACTGTCATTGCTTGGAGACAAAGCACTCTGGTTTTTCCACGAAACTGTGGATGCAAAACCAAAAATGGTATATCAGGTGAGATAAGAATGGTATTTGGTTTTTTTTATGTGCCTCCAATTCCACTCATCGTGTGACATGTTGCAATGACAGATGAGAGAAAACCGCCCTCATCAGACGATTAACCCCCGCGCTTCTCATCTGCCCGATATCCACGATGGTCGTTGGATCAAGGTTGAGTAATCAATGGTGGGATTTGGTTCGTGCATGTTGCTTGAGAGTTCCGGATTCGAAATTGTTTAGTGTTTTTAACCTATAGCTGTCGTCGAGTGGTCCATTGTGGGTCCCAATGTGGACCCTCGGTGGGATACTTGTAGGCTTTGTGTGGGCCTCTGTCCATGGTTTCCAGGGCTTCTTTGGGCTTCTTTTGGGTTTCTACCGGCCTTGCTAGCTGGGACACTCTCTCAGAGTGGGTGCGGTTTCTTGTACATTATGTAATTTTGGCTAGCTTAATAGAAGGTTCTTCTCTTAGTTATCAAAAAAAAAAGATTGGTCAATAGAAAGATAGGTACCCATCCATCTTTGCATGAGAAGCCTGCTTTTAATAATACTTAAAACAAAAACAATGTCCTTGCAGTCGTCAGAGCCACATCTCTCTATAGCGTTGGAGGCACCCAGTATGTTAGATTCTCCGGAGAGGAATCGTTAATCACACCTTAGTGTGCTTCACCTTATCTTCTCTTTACCACTTACTATGAAATCAGGCTCGATATAGAAAGGATTGAAGGGTTTAAACTTAGAATAGGCATTTAAATAAAATTAACCAAGATTTTTGCATCCCACATTAGCTTTAGGACTTGCACTTCATATAAGATAATTATTCATCGAAGAAACAGTTGCTAATCAATTACTTGGTCCTAAATTTCCTAGCAATGTAGTTGACTCCATAAGGCACTGGTATCAATTGTTTAAATCTAATTGAATCTTATAAGTCTTGCTAAATCTAAAACAAGTACTTGGTCTCTTGACTGTGTCCCCCAAACTGGTTGGTTCCCATCTAATTCTCCTCGATTCCATTTATGTAGGGTCTACCCCCCTTAGCCTGTTGTTAGGAGACAACTTAAATGGAGAGAATGGGGATCAGGGTGACAACCCCCAATTTGAGCCATTGTCATGGTGCCTAGACATTCTGTAAGATAACAAGGCCTATGTCAGCTTTAAGGATATTGTATGAAAAATAGCAATAAAACCTGAAAAACTCAACATTTCTACTTCCTTTGGATTTATTTATATTTGTTTGAATTCAACCTATTAAAAATTATAATATCCTTTCCATGTTCATTTGCTTTTTCATCATAACTTGGTCTCCTTTCCACATTAGTTATGCCAACCCCATTTTAACATGAAAACCGATGAAGTCCTCAAGGTTTTATTCTGTTGGACTGTAGTGTCCACTGATAGGAGATATACACTCTAGAATTCCATTGTCAATGTCCAATATTCCAGTTGCTATAGTAGTTATGAGGGTGGGGGTGGGGGGTGTTAATGTGCAGTAGTTATGAGGGTGGGGGTGGGGGGTTGTTAATGTGCAATGCACATTAACACCCCCCACCGTGTTAATGTGCAATGCACATTAACCCCCCACCCCACACCTCATGCCCCGAATAACAAGCTAGAATGTTGAAATGAGACATATTTTGTCACCAACATAGAGGTTGTGTGATATGTTCATCACAAATATCCACTGAGATCCTTCAGGGGTATGAACTAACTATTGATTCTTGTACACAAGGTTACCATTATTTATGGCAACGTCATATTGCGCCCTCTCTTTTGTGATAAGGCACCAGATTCATTGCTTTTGCAACATTGGCTTTGGGAATTCATGAAGATTAAGATCCCTGCCATCACCAACACCAAGCTAATAGAAAAATGGTTGTGTTGTTGTTTTACATCATTCATTATAATAATAATGCAAGTTATGCCCAGAACAATTTTGTGGGTTAACAACCTCATGCCAATGCTAGAAAGTTAGTTGCTTGGCTTTCTCATCTTTGGATAATCCCTTTTTGAATTTTGCAACCTTTATTATTACTCATGACTAATGTGAAACAACAGAGTCTGATTTATAATCACTAAAATAAAACTTTGTACTTTTTTTTAGTGTTGTAAATTCTATTGCTTTTAACCTTATTTGAATAAGTATTATGTTTATAGGCCCTTTCTCCATTTACAAACCATAATTCACACCTCCAGATAAAATAACTCGATATCTACATGCTAATATGTTGTTGTAAGAAGCATAGAAGGGAATCCTCCCAAGGGTATGAGGTGAAGTATAATAATTTAGTTGATGCAACAAACCTCTTTGAATCGCTCTTTGAGAAATGCCTGTAGTGCATTAAGACCTCCCATGGACCTTTATAAATACCTCTTCTGGAAACAAAAAAATTCCAAATACAGAGCTTTCCACAAAGTTCGATGTAGATCAAGATTTTTTTATGCCAAAAGGGTACACGGGTATCTTCAATACGATAGTGTGGAATCAACAGAATCCATGTCATTTGACCAATTATCTTCCCACACTATCTAAGTTTTCTCATCAAGAGCTCTCCTATCACATCCCACTTCTCTTGGATCATTGTCAATTTCATGCTACAAGATGTCTACACACTAGATACCCAAACATTACAATGTACCAAAAACCAAAATATTTGTTGTTATCTATAGGCTACCTATGTTCCATATTTTGTTGTCTTTATTTTTCATAATATCTCCTTACATTTTTCTCCATGAAGTGTCCCTCTTTATTCCAATCAATATGATAGTTAACCTTGAGCTTTGAACCTTCCTTTATCATTGATCGACCACAAAATGCTTTTACATCATTGTAAAAGTTATCGTATCTTTCATACTAAATCCAAACCTTGCATTGCAATGAAAATGTGATGCCCTTCTCTATGTCTTGGGCGGTCTTGCCCAAATCATTTCCCCCAACAACATTAAGGTTTTTGTTTGTCATTGTGACCCTACATAAGAAGTATAGGTGTGTACAAGTGAAACCAATAACCAGACTTGTAACAAATTGTCATTCTTTGCCCCTTTGTTACCTCACTTTTATGTGATTTAGAGCCAAATCACATTTTCCTACATTATCATGAGAGCTTGAGAGAACAGATTGTGTTAAATAATCTGTCAATTCTCCCAAAATCCCTTCCTCTACATTTTAATTTCCTCTTTTAATTTCAATGGCCTCTTGAGTTCTTGAATTTTGAGAGAAAATTCCTTGCCATCATTTGTTTGATAGATAATTTGACATAAGAATGCAAATTGGTGAATGGATTTTCTCTATAAAGTATCACCAACCAACAAGAAAGAAGTCCAAGAATACTAATTATTATAACAAAAATAATGTTGATTGACTTGGCAAGAACATTCTCAACAATGAGGGTTGTGATAATGGTAGCGCTTGCATGAAATGATATATGTAAATGAAAGTAGCAACAATTACCATAAAATATAACCAAAAATCCATGAACTATAAAATGTGAAAGGATAGAGCACACCAACTTCCAAGATCGCTTGGTCACCTAAATTTCAACCATGTTTCCAACAATGCTTAGATCTTTACAAATATGAGCATCCTCTTGTTATGCAATTCCTTATAGTGACTTAGTACACAGGCTCCAAAATACCCAAATTATCAATGTCAATATCCATAAGCTTCATTTCAAAATATGAATCCTTATCTTGGTTGGGAATTTCCAACATGTAAGTGAAAGTATATCCATCATCACCCACTTCAATGGTGAGGTATGCATTCTCTTACAAGCGCAATTTTTATTCAACTAATATCCTAAATGGAAGGATGCAATTTACTCGAGAAAAACACACACAATAAACTAAGTCATGCCAAAACCTTGTGACATGAAAATTAGTTGAAATGCATTCATCAATTCTTCCATCACCCATAAAATGTTTAGCACAAGCTGCAACATTTGACTGTCTAGCTACGTAAGACACCCCTTTTGTGGAATTGTCAGGAGGTTGCTCTTGCATGCCAAAGATTATCTCCGCCATTATGTTTTTCTTTCATTGTTCCAATGATCCTTCAAAGAGATTTGATCCCTTGAGAACATAGTCATTTCCAATAGCTCATCCTAAAGAGATATTCAAACTTGCAACATGGATTCTCACATGAACGGAAACACCACCTCCGCAAGCATATTTATATTATAGAATAATCCCATTTTATCTTCAATATATAACTGCAACGATCTCATGCAACTAAAATAATAGATATACCTGAAGTCATTCCTATAATGAATGAATGTTGCATCTCCTCTAAGTTTGTAAGTGTTACAAGAATAAGATCTCTAATGAAAGGTCCAAGGCCAAAGAGAATTGAAACCAGGAAGCCTAATGTATTCTTCCAACTTCGTCTCATACAACCATCTGCAAAACTCATGTCGAATGGAAAGAATTTGTTGAAGGCTTCAACACATATGAATGTTGGAACAACCACTGCAGGCTCAACCTACAAAATACTTTCAGAAACCAGGGTTCTTTTTTGAAATGTTCAAACTCTATCACCATCATATATTCAAGGTAATCCCACAAACAAAAAATGTATGACCAAGTCAATATGAAGTTGGCTCAAGTTTTGCGCTAGCTGACTCTTCATTCTAGGTGTATTGGTCATATCCACGTGCCCTTTAAATGATGAAAACATTACTCACATAATCAACTTTGAGCCTAAATTCCTGAAACCGTGAGTGGAATAACAGAGCGAGGTGGGTCACTAAGCATTTTCAAGCCAGGGGGTCTATTATTCTTCTGGTGTTTCCATGTAACCAATTAAAAAAAAAAAAAAAATTGTGCGCCCCCCCCACCTTGTCCCCTTGCATTAGACGTCAAATAGGCTAGGAGGCACACTATTCAATCTAAGAAATCCATTTTTAAAAGAGTATCAAAATGCTTGAAAATAGTCAATACTCTATTCGACTGACAATGATCTATGCATAATCTGCTTCCATCAACCTTCCATGTGTGGGCACTCTTAGCATTTACAATGGTTATAACTTATTACTTTTTAGAATAGGATATTTATCCCACATACGCTAGGTAGACTTCCTTCAAATGATTTATATGAATGAAGATTGATGCCTTCAATTGACGCCTCGTGCAATATATTTTCTCCCTTGTGAGCTCTTGGTCTTAGCACCTTGTGTGTTGGAACTTGATATAATGGGCACTACCTTTTGTTGCTTGATATACTTTGTAATTGGTGGTATGGTGACAAATTTTCCAATATTTTTGAAATAAAATTACTAAAGGTTGTACATATGAATCTGAGACCACCAATGGCTTTAAAAACCAAAAATTTTCTTCAAACTCAAAAATTTCTAATTTTTAGTGTCAAATGAGTCAATTTGAGCTATAAATTTCTAGCAACACTAAAAAAAAATTGTGGAACATTTGCCAAAAAATCGTTAGAACATAGGCTCCAATTGGGGACTGCTTCCCCTTGTGGGTTGCAAAGAACTATAGACCAAGTGCATTATTCATTAGGCATAGAATCACGTCATTGAAAACAATTTTTATCATTTTCTTTCCTATCCTTTACCATGTAACCAACAAAATATGCTAATATGAAACCCAACCGCAACCTACAACTTGTGACCTGCTCTACTCAAACTGAAACAATGCATTCACACACTTCAAATTAAAACTAAAGACAAATTGCTCCATTTGAAAAGAATTTGGCAGTAGTGTCTAATTCATTGGGCGGTGGAGTCACACCAATCTCCAACAATGAATTCTTGTCCTTTCAATATCCCGCAACTTATTCTACTCAAACTAAAGGAATCTACACACTGCAACTGAAACTGTTGAAAACCAACTAAAAGCAAATCAAAACCAACTAATCTACTGGACACCAAATGTTATTAATACAAACTTATCCAATCATTCACACCTTTACCTTATTGAATTGAAACTCTGTCCTATTAGGTATAGTCATACTTCTAGTGTAATCAAGTGAGGAGTGTATTATCTGACAAACCACTTTGCATACAACAAAATATATGAAAATAATTTAGATGCCGAAGCAAAATTCCATGGGAAGCTTGTGCTTATAATTGCAAATCAGTAAGTTTCTTGAAGATAAAACATTGAAAAACTTTGAAGATTCAATCCTCTGTAGATGTCTAAAATGTCTTATTATTGTTGAGAGGAAGGAAAATATACTATTGTAAACAAACATTGTTGAGCCTCGAATAAACACAATAGTGAATGCACTTGAGATCTCGAACTTGTGGAATCTGAAACCCAAGGAATCGCCAAGTGGAGCCACTAGGTGAAAGAAATGCAACCAATATCCAATGTCTAGTCTTTTTTTGCCGTCAAAGAATAGATATAATCAATTATCGTTCTCCTAGAGAAAGATCTCTTTGTTACCATGCTCCCCAGAAAGAGTGCCAAATGTTGTATCTATATCTTGAAGGCAATTCATTTGCTGGAAATTGTGCCAAGAAATCAACTCGCCCTACTTGGCCCTTAACCTAGAGGGGGCTTCCTCAGATGTTCTAAGGCTTACTATTCATGGCAATGAGAAGTAGCCTTGTTAAGCACAATGGACATATTTAGGAGTTTTGAGAGGTGGTTTCCTAGGGTTTTAGATCCTTGCTAAGACAAATAAATCCATCCCTTTCAGATCTAATTAAAGTGTTGACATTTAACCCTGACATAATACAATAGCTTAAAAGATGTGGGTATAAGACTGAAGAAACTATCGGCTAACACTTAGACCGAATACTTATGTCAGCTGATAAGATTATAAGGTGTAGAGAAGATCCTTCAACAATTTAACAAAGGTACATATATGGATTGTATAGAAGGAAAGAATCTATAAATTGCAAAGTGACTAATATAAACAGACAATTTGTTTAGTCTAACCTAGTATTGAAAATAACTTTGCCAAGGAATTTTTGGGAGGCTAATCCTTAGGCTAACCTTTCCCACTTATCCACAAAATCTTCAATGTATGAGGAAAAAGATAATGAACATACATGAAATCACTTACAAAGTAAACAAATTCTATCAAATATGAAATTAAAACCCTTCAATTAAAAGTTCTGAAATATTCAGGATCTACAAAAATTGCAAGTTTGGGGCACCAAAGTGAACCCTCTTTATATTGAAATCAAATAATTTATAGCCTTGAAGTTGTTACAAGATTTCATGGATCAAATCCTAACAAATAAACTTAAATAAAATATATCTCAAAACAATTGCAAGAAATCTAGAGATGCTTCATTGATGGCTGATTGAATGCCTTCATTCTTGTAACTGGTAGATCAATTGTTGCCTCAAAATATGCTTTAAAATATGAAACTAAATCTTTGATGCCGATCCTCCATAAAGTCCGAGGCTAATAAAATTGTTTCTTGAAATTTGGTTAATTTTCTAGCAATTAAGGTCATCTTTGCCAACTATTTAAATGAGAGAAATTCTTCCATGTATATCAACCAATTGCTTTTTAATCTCCAAGGTTAATATTTGTTATCCTACTTTATTCATGGGTTTATTTCCTCATGTAAAGAAAAACATAATAATTGATAAGATCCATAAGAGAAGTGGATTATTCCTTCCATAGACATCTAACAAAAATTGTAGAAAAAGTGCCCAGTGATATCTAACAACCTTGGTTTTCATCTCTGTAGTATCCTACTCGCATAGAAGAATATACCATGGTGAGAAAGCAATGAAGCACATGTAAGCTTTAAGGATATTGTATGAAAAATAGAAATAAAACCTGAAAAAATCAACATTTCTAGTTCCTTTGCATTTACTTGTATCTATTTAGCATTCAACCCATTCACAACTATAATATCCTTTGTGAGTTCATTTGATTTTTCATTATAACCTAGTCTCCTTTCCACATTAGTTATGCCAACCCCATTTTTAACAAGAAAACTGATGAATTCCTCAAGGTTTTCTTCTATTGGACGGTAGTGTCCACTAATAGGAGATATATACTTGAAAATTCCATTGTTAATGTCCAATATTCCAACTATTGTAGTAGTTACCCTGGCTAAGAAGCTAGAATGTTGAAATACTCCTTATTTTCTCACCAACATAGAGGTTGTGTTGACAATATTGGAAATCAGTCAACTCAGGGTGTGTTATCACCAAAAAATTGATCATCTAGCCTAAATTACTAGATGGATCGAAGTACACCATGTAAAGCCAATTTTACCATAGTAAAATTGCTTTCACTGTGAGAAATTACTTAATAAACCACATTTTTTAAGTAATTTATAGTCAAACCCATGAAGAATAGTTAAATAAATCATTATTTATTTGATTTTCTTCTAGGAATAATTAATTTAACCACTTTTTTATTATTATTCCTTGTCAAATTTGACCTAATCATGAAAAATAAACAGATAAATAATTATTTATCTTATTTTTCTCTAAGAATAATTAACTGATCACTAATTAATTATTATTCTTTGTTAAATTTGACTAAATCCCTTAGGAATAATTAAATAAATCCTTATTTGTGTATTATTCCTTAACTAATTCCTTGAGATGATAAATAAATCATTTATTAATTTATTATTTCTAAATAAAACTTCAAATACTTTTTCCCTCCTAACCAAATAATAAAATATTCCAAGAATGGGATCAATAATATTTTATTATTCCTCATGATTCAAGGATAACTCAATATTTTGTTATAAATAGAAGGGTTTTCCATTCATTATTCACTTTTGATTATTTTCATTGTTGCGCTCACGGTTGTAACTCAGATTATTTTCATTGTTGCACACCATATTTTTGTTGGGTTTATGCATTATAGAGGAGAGAGACTCTACAGAAGCTGAAGACGTTTGAGGATAGCCAAGAACCCATCCCATAGAGGGGGACTGGTAACATTTATTTGTTTTCTTCATGGCTGTTATTATAAAATTATTCTTTACATACCTAGTTTCCATTGGATTTTTTTGGGGTTATTACTCTTTCTTTCACTGTTTAACTATGTTTGCAGCATAGATCAGAATTTTCACAGGTTTTGTTTCTATCAATAGCTACAAATCTACAATGTTTAGCAGTCATTTCTGTTGTTAAGATTATTTGTCATCCACAATCTTAAGTGGGTTCTTTTCGTACATCATTGAGAAGAAAACACTACAACAGGGTGTCTCCCTGATGTGAAGTCCCAATTAGACCTCACGCCATTTGGAGTATGAGCCCCATTTAGAGTATCATCTCAGCCACCATAACTCTAAGGTTTGCCTTGGCTGCAATGAATAACATAAGAGAGTATGCACATAACCTTTGAAATCAACAAGTAAGTTGACATTGTGAAACACCAATTGCAATGTGTTAAAGGAGGCCTTTATGAGAGGGAAGTAAAGGGTGTCTCTAAAAGGAAATTAATAGTACTATCCTAAGAAAGGCACACGATAGGGAGGAAATATTTGTTAATTATCTAGTGAGATAGTTCACATAGACACAATGATCATTAAAGAAAATAAAACACACATCCAATAAGATAAGCATCAAAGCCAATGGAGTAGTTCAATTTATTTAGTACATATTAACATAACATATACCAAAAACACCTAAATAATAGTCTTACAATATTCACGATACATGCATGAAAGTGTGTTGGATCAATGAGCTTCTGATTATTAAGTGAAAGATCCAAGCACACAATTACAATGGTGAGACACTAGCTCCAATAGTGGAACATTAAGTCACTTCTTGCTTCTCCAAAAGAATGATATTCTCTCCAATGCCAAGCTAGAGAAGCCAA
The DNA here is from genome assembly GCA_000404065.3 of Pinus taeda. Taxonomy (NCBI): domain Eukaryota; kingdom Viridiplantae; phylum Streptophyta; class Pinopsida; order Pinales; family Pinaceae; genus Pinus; species Pinus taeda. The sequence goes on along the minus strand of APFE031680171.1, from coordinate 76,576 downwards.
GGCTAGCTCTCCAAAGCCTAAGCTTCCAAAAGTCTTTTGCTTGAGTTATGAGGGTGTATTTATAACAAGAGGAATGAATTTTCATATCCCTTATGACTCTTGAACTACTCGAGCTACCCTCATGACTCTTGGACTCCTAAGTGACCTTTGAACTTCTATTGACTATTTGGTCTACATGTGACTTTTCATATTCCACATGTGACTCTTGGACTTCCACAAATTTAAATTGTCATTTTCTTGAAAATACATAATTACATTACACATCATGTGGCAAAAACCATTTATGCATATGGCATTGTGATGGCACTTGTCCAAGCAATAACTTGACAATGATGATATGGAACTTCATGATGATGTGGCAATGCCAAGATTCTCTCCTTGTTGCTATATCTTGAATTCTTGATGATAGATCTTATTTTCACTTCATCTTCACCCTCCACAGGGTAGTCTTGGATCAGTGTTGGAACCTTCTGATTTATCATGAAAAGTCATCTTTCTATCTTGGTCCAATATCTTTTCATGTCTTCATGATGGTTCTTCTTTGTGCTTCTTCTCTGCAAGTGCTTCTTTATTTCTTCTCTTTGACATCTTCCTTGAGCATCACCTTGCCATGTTGAAGTGGTACGCTTGCTAACGAAGTTCAATCATGACAAGGCAAGATCAGTCTAGAAATAAATCTATTATAACCATACTTTGCTCATGGAAGAAGTTGATTGTCATGGGCTTGTGTTAGAGCTGAGGAAGAAAGGATTATTGGGAATTGCATAGTTGAGCTCAACAGTGGTTGAGGGAAGGCAACACTATTCACTAGAAATGCACAATTTGCTATAAGGAGCGGCTCTTCAGGGTCCAGTGCAGTGAGCAAGTGTGAGAGACAAAGTTGATGAACCTGCTGACTAAAACTGTGTAGTGTGCAGTGCTCAGGGGAGAAGGAGACAATGACTATGCAAGTGAGCTTCATAGTGACTAAGGGAGGATCTCATTGTGCACTAGAATTGCACAATGCCTAGAGGATTCCAAGTAGGACAAGATGACTGTGCAGTGAGGGATTCTAGTCAGTATAGGAACAAGACTAGGCACTGCAACTACGCAATGTGTAGTGCTTGAGGGGAAGGCTCCTATGCTAGTGCAGTTGAGGGATAAAGCAGATCAACTGTAGACTCACTATCCACTAGAAATGCACATTGCACTGAGGGAGGCTCACTAGAAGAGAGGATTGCACAGTTTGTTGAGGCAAGCAATAGAAGGTTAGGTTACTTTGCCTTGAAAGTGTTCACTGCATTGTGAAAGGGAGAAAGCCTTTGTATTGCGCAGTTTGTCAGTGCAAGGGGATGAGGAATTTCTATCAACTATAAGTGCTCCATGCACTACAAAAGGCATAATTGATCAAGGTTCAATGCAAGGAGGTAGTACAAGAAATAAGGGTTATTTACCATGCTTTGAAGGTTCTCAATGTTGATAGGAGCTAACCTGGAGAAAAAATTAGTGCACAAGTTTAGGAGGGGAATATTTGATTAGTAAGGCTCATGAATATGCAGTGATCATCACCTGGGAGTGGATTAATGCCTTCATAACTTGCACTAGACAGAGGGACCAAAAAGAGCTCCAAACTGGCTAAGTGTGGGACCAATAGAGTAAGAGAGAGAAAAACATCGAAATGAGACTCAAACACAGATCACACACATGCATGCCATCAATACAAGTCAGGGGAATGCAAAAAACTCATGGTCAATAATCACACCTTGAAATAACAACAAAGTGACACTTATTTCTAAGTGTGATAGTTAAATGTCACATTGCAACACTTAAAATACAAATTGCAACACGAGTGTCGACTGTGACCAGAAATTGCACTAAGTTGTAGGAATGTGTCTGGCACATATTCCTGTGATATATATGACCATCTAGTGTAGAAGAGTGTGTTAGAGCTGCCTCACATGATGCGCTAAGGTGCAACACATGCAGGAGGGAAAACAATCAAAAGTGACACTTGCGAAAGTCAGAAAACGTGAAAACAACACTTGCAAAAGCTAAAGAAAGTGAAAGTGACACATGCCAGAGTGAAGAAAACGTGAAAACAACACTTGTTAAAGTGAAAGAAAGCAAAAATGACAGTCGTGGAAATGAAAGCAACACTTGCAAAAACAAAGGTTCGTGAAAGTGTTAGTTGAGAAAACTCACTAGAATAGTAGTACAATTGCAACCAGAAATGAGAAGGAAACTATCAATGGAGAGTGCGCACTAACTGCCAACATAAGTTGTGTGGTGCATTGTCCTTGTGGACTTCACACTCACTATCAATAGTGATTGCATAAGCCTTAATTTTAGGAGTTGTTCCATGCCTATTTAAGCTTGCATAGAAATAAATGTATTTATGAATTCATCACAAACTAAGCATGTATGACCAAGTGACTTTGACACTTAAAACTAGAGAAGAAGCCTTAAACACTTTGAAAAATATTAACTGACCATGAAGTGACTATGATTCACATGGAACAACAGATTGTAAAATCCTCAGTAGGCTCCAAAATTCAAATGCAGGCAAAATTTTGGAGGGTGTTCGTCATAGCGACAATAGGTTGTGTGATGTGTTCATAGTAAATATCAACTAAGATCCTTCAGGGATATGAACTAGTTTTTAATTCTGCTTGCACACAAGGTTACCATTGTTTATAATGACCTCATATTTCAACAATAAACTAAATCATGCCCATTTCAAGATTGAAAGCTTGTGGCATGAAAATAGGTTGAAATGCATTCATCAATTCTACCATCACCTACAAAATGTTTCGCACAGGCCGCAACATTTGACTGTCCATCTACGTAAGACAAATATTTCATGGAATTGGTAGGAAGTTGTTCCTGAAGGCCAAAGATTATCTCTACTATTGACTTGACGGTTTTTGGATCCTTGCTGTAGCTTTCATAGCAACATCTCAATTATGCTTTGCTTGCATTGCTCCAATGATCCTTCAAAGAGCTTTGATCCCTTGAGAATGTAGTTATTTCCAATATATCAACCTCGATAAATTTTCAGACTTGTACATGGCTTCTCAATGAAAGGAAACAAAGCCTCCACAAGCAGGTTTATATTATAGAATAAGCCCATTTTATTTTCCTCGTGCAACGAAAATAATAGCTATACTTGAAGTCATTCCTGTAATGAATGAATGATGCATCTCCACCGAGTTTGCATATGTTACGAGAATAAGACCTTTGATGAAAGGTCCAAGGCCAAAGAGAAGTGAAACTAGGATGCTTGAAATATTCTTCCAACTTTGTCCCGTACAACCATCAATAAAACTCATGCTGAATGGAAAGAATTTGTAGAAGGCTTCAATGCATATGAATTTTGGAACAACCACAAGAGGCTTAGCCTACATAATACTTTCAGAAAAGAGGGGTTATTGGTCAAATTGTTCGAACTTTGTCACCATTTAATGTCTAGGATAATCCAACAAACAAACAATGTATGACCAAGTCGATATGAAGTTGCTCAAGTTTTGTGCAGTTTCAAGCCAGGGTCCGCTATTCTTATGGAGTTGCCATGTAACCAAAAATTGTTTTACCAAAATAACTAATTTCATGCATCCCCTTGCATTAAACATCAAATAGGCTAGGGGGCGCATTATTTAATCTAAGCCATCCATTTTTAAAAGAGAATCGAAACCCTTGAAAATAGTCAGTACTTTATTCAACTGACCATGATCTATGTATAATCTGCTTCCATCGGCCTTCCATGTGTGGCTACTCTCAACATTTACAGTGGTTAATATTTTTCAAATCAGGATATTTATCCCACATATGCCTGGTAGACTTCCTTGAAATGATTTATATGAAGAACATTGATGCCTTTACTTTACTCGTTGTGCAATATATTTTCTCCCTTGTGAGCTCTTGGTCTCAACGCCTTTTGTGTTGGCACTTGATATAATGGGCACTGCCTTTGGTTACTTGGTATACTTTGTAATTGGTGTTCTACTGAAAAATGTCCCAATATTTTTAAAATAAAATTACTAAAGGCTCTGCATATGAATCTAAGACCACCAGTAGCCTTAAAAACCAATTTTTGCCTCAAACTAAAAATTTTCTATTTTTTAGTGCTCAAATGAGTCAATTTGAGCTACAAATTTCGGGCAAAGCTCAAAAAAAAATTGTCGAACATTTTGCCAAGAAAATGTTACAACGTAGACTCCAACTGGGGACTACTTCCCTCTGTGGGATGCAGATAACTCTAGACCAGGTGCCTTATTCATTGGGCATGGAGTCACATTATTGAAACCAATTCTTATCATTTGCTTTCATGTCCTTTACCAAGTAACGCGCAAACTATGCAAATTTGAAACCACACTGCAACCTGCAACTTGTGACCTACCCTACTCAAACTGAAACAACCCATTCAAATACTTCAAATTAAAATTGATTAACAACTACTCAATTGGAAAAGAATTTAGCAACAATGTCTAATTCATTAGGTTGTGGAGTCACACAAATCTCTAACAATGAATTCTTCTCCTTTCAATATCCTGCAACTTATTCTAATCAAACTAAAGGAATCCACACATTGTAACTGAAAAACTGTTGAAAACCAACTAAAATCAAATCAAGACAATTGATCTACACACTAAAGGCTTTGAATACAAATTTATTCAATCTTACACACCCCTACCTTATTGAACTAAAGCTCTGTCCTATTTGGTATAGTCATATTTCCAGTCTAACCAAGTGAGGAGTGGATTATCTAAAAAACCACTTTACATACAGTTGAATATATGAAAAGAATTTACATGATGAAGCAAAAATTCCATGAGAAACTTATGCTTATAACTGCAAATCAATAAGCTGTTGGAAAATAAACTTTGAATTGTTTTTAAGATTCTATCCTTTGTAGATGTTTGAAATCTTTTATTGTTGTTGAGAGGATGAAAAATATACTACTTTAAACAATCATTGCTAAGCTTTGAAGAAACACAACAGTGAATGCACTTGATATCTCGAACTAGTGGAATCTGCAACCCATGGAATCACCAAGTGGAATAAAGTAGAGCTACCAAGTGAAAGAAATGCAGCCAATATATAATGTCTAGTCTTGTTCACCGTCAAAGAATAGATTTAAATAATTACTGTTCTCCTAGGAAAGATCTATTTGTTACTACAGTCCCTGACAATGTTATGCAACTAGCTCACAAAATAGAAAAACGAGATAGATCAATGACTTCAAAAGTATCCTCTTCGAGGGGGCAACCTCCTTTGCATTACACAAATGAATAATTCATGGATGATACAAATGAAAAGACCTCCTTTCAATATAATAAGAACTGACATAACAATAATAATGTAAGAGCACAACAATAACAATAGTGGGCTTCTATGGGGCACAATAATAATAATAATATGGGGACAACATGGGCACAACAATAATAATAAGGGGCTACAATGACAATAATAATAAGGGAATACACTAGTATTATAGGGACCTAACATGTCCCTCTCCTTCAAAAAAGTGTTTTCCTCAACACTTGAGTAGTTCTTGATGCTTTTGTATAAAATTCTCATCTTCCCATGTGGAATCTTTAGCGGGTAAGTTCTTCCACTTGATGAGATACTCTAAAATTGATCGATTCCGTAGTTGTCGAGTTCTTGTTTCAATGGCTACTTCAGTTTCCAATATGATTTTTCCTTCCTCGTCAAGTTATGGAAATATTGTTTGAACTGGGATCTTGTCACCTATAACCTTCTTTAAGCATGAAACATGGAAAATCAGGTGCACTCGAGAAGATGCAGGAAGTTCCAATTTGTATGTCATAGTAACAATATTTTGCAACACCTTGTAAAGACCATAATACTTTGGTGATAATTTATTATCCTTCTTATATTGCTTGAGGGACATTTGCTTGTATGGTTGTCGTCGTAGAAATACCTAGTCACCTACATCAAAACTTATTTCACTACAATGTTGGTCTGCTTGTTGTTTCATTCTATTCTATGCCAAAGTCAAGATATCCTTTATGAGTTGGAGAACTTTTTGTTGATGCTTGATGTGATCTTCCACTGCTTGAACCTTAGAATTTTCTCTTAAATATGATGTGATGGACGGTGGATGATATCCATAAAGTGTCATAAATGGGGTCATTTTTGCTGCAGTATGGAATGAAGTGTTATACCACCATTTAGCCAGAGGCAACCATTTGACCCATTGTGTCTGTTTATTAGATACAAAGAAATGAAGATATCCTTCCAAACATTTTTTCACCATCTCATTTTGCCCATTAGATTAAGGATGATAGGATGAGCTATGACCTAACTAAGTACCCAGACAAGAAAATAATTATGTCCAAAAATTTCCAGTGAAAATAGGATCTTTGTCGCTTACAATAATCTTTTGGTTTCCATGTATCTTTTGACTTGTTTCCATAAATGTAGCAGCAATTGTACTGGCTTTAAATGGATGAGATAATGCACAAAAGTGTGCATACTTGGTAAGTCTATCAACTACCACCATGATGACTTGGAATGGATAAAGGTTGTAATAGACCCAGGGTCTTAATTGTCTCAACTTTATTTTGTTGGAAAACCAAACATTCCGCCACAAACTTTTGAATATCATATTTAAGGCCATCCCAAAAAAATTCCTTCTTAACCTTGTGGTAAATTTCTAAAAATCTTGAATGCCCTCCTAAGGGACAAGTGTGCAATTCTAGAAGAATATTTTGTTTGAGTTGAGAATTCTTACAGAGGTATACATGATCTTTGTACCATAACGAACAATTTTTCTAGCTAAATGTATCAGATGTACTAGGATCTTGCTGCAACTTTTCAATGAGTTCCCACACTTCATCGTCATTCTTCCATTCATCCCTTGCTTCGTTTATCCAATCTGGTTGGATAATATAAATGGCACAAAGCAATGCTTCCATATCCTCATCCTTTCTTGAGAGTGCATCTGCAACAACATTTTTCTTCCCTTTTGTTGGGTTGTGTTATATTCTTCCCATGACTAGCCATCCTAGTTTACCGGGAGATTAGAGGGGGGGCAGAGCCCCTCCTTTGTTGCATCGATTGCACAATGAGGTGATCACAGGGGGTTTGAGGGGGATGGTTAGCCCCCCTGTACAGGGTCTGGGGTAGCGCCCCAGGGAATTTTTTTTTTGACCCTATATTAGGGGGGCAGACCTACTTATGGTTTTGTGCATGGTTTTTGCACATGGTTTTGGGCGCAATGGTTTTTGGTCCATGTTGTTGGATGCATTAGCATGTATATATATGTATTGTAGCATTGAAAGGAAAATAATGAAAAATCAAGCTAGTAGTCTTGGTTTTGGGATCCAGGGAAAAATATCTGTGTATATGTGTTTTATGTGTTATGCTCTCACATTGTTTATTTTTTGTGTTTTAGAATTCATATGCATGTAATTTCTATACGGGGTTAAAACCTACGTTTGGTATCGGAGTTGTTTTGGCTTCAAAGGGACACCTTTGTTGCTAAGGGGTTTCGCTCAGGCCTATGGTAGATCGTGTTCAGTGGGAGATTTGCGGGACTGATTTTGGTGGTGAAAGAATATGTCGAGTAGTGGAAAGATAGAGATCGATAAATTTAATGGTCAGAGCTTTGAGTTATGGAAAATCAAGATGGAGGATCTGTTGGTAGATAAAGATTAGTGGATTGCGGTAGATCTAGGTACTAAACCAACAGGAGTGTCCGATGAAGAATGGAAGAAGTTGGATCAGAAGGCAAAGAGCACAATACAATTGTGTGTCTCAGATCTAGTATTGCTGAATGTATCAGGGAAGGCTACGACTAAGGCTTTGTGGGATGAGTTAGGGACTTTGTACCAATATAAGTCTCTCGTGAATAAACTATTCCTATGGAAAAAAGTTGTATAACCTGAAGATGAAAGATGGAGACTTGGTGACAAAGCATCTGAACGCATTTAATACTATGGTAAGTCAATTATTGTCTGTTGATATTAAAATTTCAGATGAAGATAAGTGCATCAGTTTGTTGTGTTCTCTACAAGATTCGTGGGATAGTCTGGTTATTACAATAGGTAGCAATGCAACTGTCTTGCAATTTGATGAAATAGTCTCATCCTTACTGACAGAGGAGATGAGATGGAAAAATATGGAGAGCCAAAATGGTGATGCCTTGTCTGTATGAGGAAGGTCCTAGAATAGAAACAAAAATAAGTCATCGAGTGGGAGATCTAAATCTAGAGGGAGATCTAAATCTCCAGGAAAACCTATAAAGGTGTGTTGGAAATGCGGAAAGGAAGGGAACTACAAAAAGGAATGTAAATCTAAAGCTCCAGACAAAGGAAAGGTATCTGATGATGCTCCTTTTGCAGAGGCGAAAACCACCTCAGATGAAGGTGGGGATGTGTACTTGGCTTCTTCAAGT